>JAVFBZ010149526.1:0-40911 GCA_032466195.1 Katharina tunicata
TCCAATATCGCTGAATATTGGACAGTTGTAGTGTATACATAATATCGCAGGGATGGACAGTTGGGTGTATAATAAATCTACATACACATACATGTACATGTTACATTGTTTCAAAATGGTTTGCTGCCTGTGGTTGGCCTTCTGATACTTATTATAATACATGTAATATACAATACATCATAATAAGCATCAGGAAGCCAAGTTTTTGTGGTGGCCTGATTTTTGTCCTGCCATTGTTGTTTAGTTTCCATCACCGATTGGGTGGACACATCGTCATATGAGCGAAATATCCTCAAGTACATGTACATGTACGGCATCAAACAAACAGTGCAGTGTCTTTTCAATTACAGATGTACAGTACAGTATGTGTGTTCTAACATCTTGTCTAAACCGACTATTTTTCATTGTTGAATAAGGTGTGGGCTTACACAAAGTTTGCTGTACATCAGTATACATTTACTTGTGTAGGCCCACATTGTTCTGTTGTGGCTTTCCTGTGGTTGCCAGTGTCCTAGAGGGTGTTTTCCTTCATGCATTCGTCTGGCAATCATGAATTAAATAACCTTAAAAGAATAGACAACCTTTGATAACGTGTACTATGGAGAAAGGAGACTTTGTATGGATAACAACTTCTTAATTTATTATGCACAATGTTTCTGAGTCATTCCAGAGATCGTTTTCAAGTGCAGGTTGATATTAACAGAAAGACATATTTATATACAATTAGAGTTAGAATGTACATTATACTTCGCTGCTGCCTCTGTAGACATGTCCTTGGTAAGATGGCAAATTTTGCCTTTCCTGATCTCTGTCCATTCTGAAACACTTTGATGCCCATTATTCAAAATAATGACACAGAGTTCTGACCATAGATACATACATAACATGTAAGTTCTTGATGTTTTTTTAACATATTAAAATGGGACCTGTATTATCACTCAGTATACCTTTCAAAGAGATAATGTTTATATTAATTTTGGCATAAATGGACAAACAATTTTGCTTTTGAATTTAAAGTGTAAAAATATTGATCATAGATCTAGCATAGTGCACGAAATGCCATGTTAAGCAGCATTTCAACTCGTGTCAGTCTGTCATACATGTACATCATACATGTGGACATTGGTACAAAGTTTTCATAGGACCACATATATTAATGTGGTATGTAACTTGTCAATGTACAAACGACAATAAAGTGCATTACATATGATAGACGTCCAGCATGATCTGTATCGGTGCTCACTAGTAAAGAGAACAATATTAGCTAGGGCCTACAGAACATGTATGAATTCTCGAAGGTACATGTAGCATAAAATAACCTTTGTTACAATTCTTAGCTTCAAAGCAGACTGGGGGAAATTATTCCTGGAATTTCATCCACTTGCTGAGAAACTTTTCAGCCACCTACATGTACAGTATATGTTGATACTTCGCTGATCAATATATTGAGTTTTAATTCTATCTGCTTGTACATGTACAATGTAACTTACATGTACTTGTATAATGTTGTACAACAACATGTATTACTTAGTAAGTATACATGTACATGTAGTCCTTCCACTTGTGTGTTTTGATGACTGAACTACATCATAAGAAATGTGTATAAATATAGGTAAAGTGGTAAGCGTAAATAGCCTGTGTGTTTGCCGCCCCCACATTTAGTGGCTGGTTTAGCCTGGGGGCTTGTTGGGACCTGGTTATGTTGAACACTATGAGAACTCGTAACCTGATATAGCCTTCATATTATACCCTCTAGTCAGAGAAAGGGTGCAGTGAAAATGGCCGCCATCAATGGAAACTTTAGTCTCTCAACAGATACTTCATAGCAGGTTGGAGCTTACATACATTTCACACAGGAAGCTTTAGTTCTGAATGGTTTTGATCTCTTTATTTATGTTTAGTATATTTGTTTTTACTTTGTTTGGATTGTCTGCCACTGTCTGTGTCAGGAATAGTTATTACCTGTTGACTTAATACATGTTACAAGCTTAACTCTCAGAATAAGTTCATGTACATGTATGTCATGAGATTTGCCCTTTCTTAAAAAAACAGACTATTTAAAATTTCATTGTGAGAGTTGTACAATGTCCCTGACTTAAAACTCATCTAAAAGCATTGTGATGTACATGTAGGTTGTTTGAGTTGAATGTAGAATTTAACTTAAGACAGGTGTCTTTTGTATGAATGTTGATTAGAGTACATTCGTTTAAACCATGATTTATGACCACCTGACATTGTCACAAGATATTGTAAGGAGACAACACTGTTCCACAAAACTGTTCTATACATGTACATGTTATAAGGCAAAATGATTTCAAGGTGTAGTGGTGTACCAGGTACGGGTGGATGGACGAGAGCCTCCTGTGCCCTGGTGCTCTCTGAGCTACATGTAAGGGACATCAGGAAGAGGATCTGTTTTGGTGTCCTTTAAATGTATGTACTGCGGTGCATTCTGTGTTGCCAGCGTCGTTTAGGGTGGTCCTTCACCATTAGGCTGGCGCGAGGTCATACATACATGTACATGTATGAGTGAAATAACCATACGTTGACAGTGTTAAACCCAAATCAATCAAACAAACTATTAATGTTTTAAATTTTGATTTATATGCAAGGTACATGTACAATGTACATGTTCTTGTCGATCATATTTCAGTATCAAAATTAAAATCATTTGTAGTGCATACTTTCATATTTGAAGTACATGTAGTGTTGATGATTACTAATGAATTGTTCTCCCTATAAATCTGCATACATACATCATACATGTACATGTATGTGATATTTGCAGAGTGTCAGATTCGTCCAAACATGTTATTAATATTTAGGCAAGCGTTTCAACTACATGAAGCCCTGTGCCCAGGGATATGGTGTTCCAGATTACTTCCACTTTGGACTTGCAATTGATCCAACAATACATGTATACACCTCAAACAAGTTTGTGTGTACAGTGTACAGTGTGGGACCTATAGCATACAACTAATAGTAATACTATGCATGTAAAGAAAGTGTCAGCAAAAACATTTTCCCTGTAACGCTATTGTGCAGTGTTGACTGAAGACTCGTGAAGTAATATAAAACTGTTTGACATTTATGTTGCACAACCAGCTTTACATGTTTACACTTTACATTTTAGTGTATCAAGTTGTAAACGACTGTCTGTTCAGGTTTACAGTGTTTGTTTTCACATAGTATTTATGTAATCTTTGTTTACAAACTGGTTGGGGCACAGTTGCTACAAATGATTACATGCATTTCATGATTTTATTAATAATGACATCCATTTCACATGAAGACTTACTTATACAGTGGTGTTCCATATCATGGTCCGAAATGCTGTCAAATTTTTGAGTAGCAATACATAAATTCCTATCAAAATAAGTTTTGTGTATCTTTGTAAATAGCGATACAAAATCGAGAATGTATCGCAGAAAGCTATTTCTATCGCATTTTGCGATGCGAGTCTGGACATTTCGGACTCTGCATACATGTACGTGTATATAATCCCGGTGGACGAAACCAAAATTCTGTTTGGGCTGGTGCATTGAGTTTAAGTAAAATTCCATTAAATAGGGTGTAAGACGCCAATCAAACAAATAATCCAGTAACATGTGGTACAATGCATTTAATAATCTACATTGTTCGATGCGGGTAGTAGGGTGGGATCCTCCTGTGCTCTGTCGCTCTCTGAGCTGTGGAGCAGGATGCTGTTTTGTTATGGTGTCCTGTTCATTAATGTTATGTACATGTACAATAAATGTTTTGTCCTGTCTTGCATGTTGCCAGCGTTGTTTACAGGGGTTTTGTTCACAGATTGAGCTGGCACGCCGTCAATACAAGTGAAATAACCTTGATTACGGCTTAAAACCCCAGTCAAACAAAACATTGTGTGATTGTGTTACTTGCAAATACACACCTTAGAAGTTGGTCTAGTTTTCTAGTCTTGAAGTTTCAATAATAATGCATACTACATGTACTACAGTCAGCCTGCTCTGTCGTGCAGTGGCTCAGTTGGCTAAGCCTTGGACTGCTATAAAGTCCCCTTCACTGTACCCTGTATACATGAAGGTTCGAACCATAGAATTAGCCAGAAATCAATAACGGGGTGTCTCAAATCACTACATGTATTTTCAAAGAAACAGTGTGTCTCATTTGACATTTTTCCTATCTTTCCCATGGTAAATTTGACTGAAATAAGGTGTCTCAAATTGCTTCCAGGGTGTCTCAAAGAAACAGAGACACCCCTCTGGCTAACACTATGGTTCGAACCCCCTTGTAAGGTACATGTACATGTATACGGTAAGATTTCCTGTGGCTGCAGAGATATCAGAGATCATTTAACACAACCATAAATGTGTAGCCAGTGTTTTTGCTGATGGAAAGATAATGTTCCTCCAGTGCTAAATACATGTACATGTATGACAGCTTGAATATTATCTGGAAACATACTGCCCTTAACCAGATAACCATACATGTACATGTAATATGTGTATGTTGGTGGATTACCCTTGAATCATTGACTACAACATCAAACAACAATGAAATAAATAAAGACAGGGCTACATTATTGTTGGATCAAACTATACATGTACATGTAGCTGTAAATGAACTTTCAACCTTTTTTACAAATAATTTTTAATAAATGGTTCTCGATGTAATCGACGTCCCTGTACACACTACATGTACACAGACATGTACATGAAGACTGATTTCCTCTTTTTTTTCTCTCCCTCCATGTCTGAAGTATGTTGATTTTCTGGTTTGTTTCACTTTGTCTTGTAAAAATTATCATTGTCACGTGAATAAAACATACTGTCATGATACTGTACATGTATGCCACAGTACATGTAGCTCATGTTCATTATTATGTACATACATGTAGCTAAAGAGAACTTCTGTTTGCCTTCCAACGGGATTTGAACCTGGGCATGTTGATTCACATGGTAATTGCTTAATGTTTGTTACATCATTACATGTATGTCAGAAAGATCTGTTTCCAATAAGGCTTATTATTAATTAACTGTCTCATATTAGCCGAGGTTACATGTACATATACATTGTTATTGGTCCAGTTTATGGATATTGGCCCAGTTGCGATTTAGACGGCTTTTGGCCGTATAATACAAGTTGATAAATTAAAAATTTGTTAATCCGGTTTTCCATATTGGCCCTGATATATTTTTGTCAAGAGAAATCACACTGGCACAGAGATAACGACTACATGTAATTAAAGTCGATAAATCATCTGTATTCTAGATAAATTCTCAGAAACAAATTTCTAGATAGACCTGAATCTTGAGTTGTTCTGGATAACCTACATACACATGTATAGGCGCATCTCGATAAAAGGCAATTCATGTAACATGTAAATTGTGAAAATCATATGTGGTAAATATGTAGCCCACATTGATATTTAGGTATGGGTGTACATGTACTGTAGGTCCTCGGTCTGCCATATTGACCCTCAGTCTGCGGCCTCATGCCAGTAATGGGTATGGCAGACCTGGACCTGTTACAGGGCCAATATCGGAAAACCTGGTTAATTACTTTATAAATTAGTATTGGATAGTTGTACAATTAGTTTGTACATAATTATTATTGCACAGTTGTACTGTTCGGTTCATCATTATGACTTACAAATACATGTATGGTGTTTTGTTTATGTTGTAGGTAGGGCTGGACCCTGACCATTTAATCACAGATAGGATTGAGTAAAAACCTCACAATGGTGGAGTACTACGATGTACTCGGTGTCAGGAAGGACGCCTCCAACGCAGATATTAAAAAAGCGTAAGTTTATTTATGAAGCTAACTTTTGGTGTAATGTACATGTATGTAGTCTGCTACATGTATCAGATAACCTCCGATCAAGGAAGTACGGGTAGTTGGGTGGGAGATTCCTATGCCCTGGCGCTCTCTGAGCTTATGGGCATCAGTAAGCAGATTTCTTGTGGTGTCCTGTTTTTTGACCTGTAAATGTACAATGCATTTTAGTGTCAGAATCGGGTGGTTTCATTTACCTATTGGGCTAGCATGCCATCAAATTACCATCAGTTTGGCGTAAAACCGAAAAAAACAAAGAAACCTAACAAGGAACACGGATCTATAGAACCAGTGTGGCACTGACACTTTTTGGGCAAGGGATGGTAGGACCTGCCGCTGCTACACGTAACGCTGTGTCAATTTCAGTCTGGTCGGCATTAATTTGGCATGATTGCTATGTATTTATGGCAATTTTGCTATAATGTTAATGAATTCAAGCTGGCTTCGATCATGTTACACATCCCTACATGATGTAACAGATATATATGTAATAGAGATACATGTATCTTGCGTGTGTTAAGTTCCTGTGCTGCATTGCTATCAATCATGTTGCTGCACATACATGTACATGTAGGAATAGCACACATCCTTTATGTCCATCATCTATCTAATCTAGGTGATATAGAACCACCTGTGCAACTTTCCTGACATGTCAAAGCTGAATAAATAAAAATAAATAACATGTAGTTATGTACATGTAAGTCTAACTTTAACCTGCGAGATTCTGAGATATACAATGTACATGTAAGGTACTTGTATAGTACTTCCTGTGACACCTATTGTAGCCTACATTTTTGGAATCTTAATTTCAATCGATAAGTACTGCAGTTTGTATAACATGATGGACAAAGACTCTTTCATTAATAATCATGACCATTTAATTTTCAAATGTCACTTTATTTGGTGGTCTACTTGTGGAATCCAACACCATCACATAAATGAAAATACCCTTGATCAATGTGTTTAATACCAATCAATGAATCAATCCATACAAATGTAATGTACATGTACATGTATGACTGTACAGTGTACATGTACAATGTATGCTGTACATCATGTATATGTTTTCAGAAAGTCTTTGATGAATAAATGCAACACACTGTAAGGTACATGTACACGTATGTTTTGGGCGAGTTGAATGACCTTGGTTATAGTAAGTTAAACAATGAATAGATTTGATGTGCGAAAAAAACAATTATTTTTGACCTCTTTTATCTTGATGTGTGTTGTAATTAAGTTACATGTTACTGGCTGACCCAGCCTTGTGGAACAAACACTTTGTTGTAAAAGAACCCCTATTATTTTACAGTAGATACACATGTTATAAAGCCTCAGGTGCTAAAAATCCTATAAACTGTGTTTTATTTGACAGCAGGCCTTAATTTTATTCCACTCCACTTGAGACACAAATTGAAAACCCTGTTTAATTTCTTTACCACACAGCCTGAAGGATTTTGTCCTGTTAACAAGTGTGTATGTATTTGTGTATTCAGAGACACACCTGTGTTTAAATTTTAAGTTCTTTCTGGGCTAAGGGCATAACTACAAATGTGTACAAATAAGATATGCACTTGAATGGAGGTTTTCTAGAAGCTGCTAAAAAAGTGTATTGTGTTAATGAGTTCAAGTCCAATTCATAAACTACATGAATGCTTACACACTTTATGAAGTGTACTGTTTGCAAGGCCTCCCCAGCTTTGGTTGTCGTTGAAGTTAAACTATATAACTGTATGTATACTACATAATAGTAATACAAATGGTGAGATAGAGAGTCTATAACATGCTATTACTTAAAGTTGCCCTAATATCAATCCCTTGAATAATTAAATTAATTAGGCTATTGTAGTTTAGTGGTGTGATGTGATGAGAGCTTCCTGTTCCCTGATGCTCTCTCAGTCTGACTCAATGTGCATCAGGAAGCCAGTTTTCTGTTCTGTCCAGTCATTATCACATATTGTCAGTGATGTTTTTGATTGATTATATGTACCGGTACTTTAGATTTTTATTTTTCAGCAACGTTAACCAGCAAGCAAATTTTTTGTTGTTGATATTTTTAGATACAGAAAATTAGCACTGAAATGGCATCCAGACAAAAATCCAGAAAAAAAGGATGATGCAGAAAAGAAGTTTAAAGAGATCTCTGAGGCATATGAAGTATTGTCAGACAGTAAGTTTATTGGAGTCAGATCAGCCACTTGTGTAAGAAGATTGACAAGATGTTTATTTATTTTCAGCTAAGCAGCGTTGTTGCTGCAATTATAAGGCATATACATATACAGTATCTACATGTAATTTGTTGAAATTTTACTGATTTAAAGCATGTGAAAGTTTTAATAAAATTTGAGGATTTATATTTTGAATTGAATATTTAAATCAGGTAGTATATACTCTGCATGTACTTTTGACCCCTTGGCTTTTTGGCAGTAGCTATACATGTAGTTTTATCAACTATAAATTTTCAAGTGGCATTGTAGATTGTGGCATAGCTTTTGCAATGCTTTTGCCTGATTGTCCGGCAAGCGTGGATATGAGTTGTCGTCCTATAGGAACGTTAAACACTAAGTAAATCAATTTAAAAAAAAAATGTGTGATCCTATAATAAGATCACGTGTGTACATACTGTATGTGATATTCTGTCTGCTGATATATTTGTAGAGAAGAAGCGTGAAGTTTATGACCGATATGGCAGAGATGGGTTAATAAATGGGGGAGGCCATCAAAGCTTCGATATGGATTTCGACATTGGCAGTTTCGGATTCCCGTCTTTCCACTTCCGAGACCCAGAAGATGTTTTCCGAGAATTCTTCGGCTCAGCAGATCCATTTGCAGATTTCTTCAGAGGTATTCTGGGGATACAGTATTATTTTATGTGAAAAGGGTTTTGATTCTTGTGCATGTACTTGCCATAGTATTCACTATATCCTGTTCTAGCAAGAACTTTGGCCTTGAATAAGAAAAAGTTGCCGCTTTAGTGTACACTCAGCATTGTTACAACAAGGACTGGTTTATGGTTTGTCACTTTGTTCACACTTGGTCTGTTGGTAGACTGTGTTTCCTGAACAGTTCAGAGAGGAAATATTATCTCACAAATGAAATAACCAAGAAAATAGCAAAATATATTTACTGTAACTTGCATCAGAATAGTTTTTGGCAATTAACACATGTTTGCAATTACGTGTTTTCATTTGCTAGCCGTCCTGCTGTACGCTAAAAAAATTACCTAATAGTTTAAACACACAGTGAAGGCATCCTGGACACGCGGTGTCTTCAGGCTGAACAGATTGTGAAGTTATGTTGTTGTTGCAATATGCCAAGCAAGGCACTAAGAATGACAGCTTTTATGCCAACAGCCTAAATGACACACTGCCGATATGCACTTGTGTATTGTGCATACAACGTTAGAATACAAGATTTGCAATTAATAATGATAATACAGAACTGTGCATCTGACTTTCATAATAAGAAAATTTTGAATCCAGACTGCTTCCCATATATATTGGTCATTGGACCATATAGCGGCCCTGAAAGAAAGCATAGACTAGAGATCAATTGTATGATTTGAGATTACATTCAGTCTGTAGGCTGGTAGGAACTTAACACTGGATGACATTTATTTTTCCAAGAGACACTTTTTTTATTATATTGTGTTAATGTTTTGAAAACAATGCAGTGCAAAAGTGAAACACAGTTGAGCAAGGTGTGAAACACTAACCAAACATCCAATCCAACAATCATAAATATGGTATCCTCAATATGTGTAGAAGGGTGGTTGGTGAGAGCTTCTTGTGCTCAAGTGGTCTCTGTGCAAAGGGGCAACATGATGATGATTTGTCTGTTCGAGTCCTGTCCTTGTCTCTGCCACTGTCATTGAGGGTGGATTCCTTAGCTTGTTGGGCTGTTAGCTGTCATATGAGTGAAATAACCTTAGGTAAGCTTACATAAAAACCCCAATCAAACAAAACAAACGATATATGGAGAGGCTTCATCACATTTGTAAATACAGTAGGCATGGTAGGGGACCGCTTGATTGAACTCAAACACACTGGGGTGATGTCTGAAATTTGAATGGCTTTGACGTCCTCGACTGTTTTTGCTCTTTTAGGTCAAAGGCGAGATGCATTTCAGAATGGTACGATGTTCCAAAATTCTTTTACAGGCTTCGGCGGTCCAAACAGTTTCTTCACATCATTTTTTGACAACGATCCCTTCAATAATTCTGGGTAAGTGAAAGAAACGTTTTGGCAATCACTCTGCAATGGGGATCATTGAATAAGATAAATTAGAGGCCAGTGTCACTTAAACAATACATGCTTGTAAGCTCTTATTTACCAAGAACTGTATTTGAAACCCTGATAACAGTTTTAAGCTACTGGAGATTTTTCTTCGTTTCAAATCTGATTAATCTTAATCTAGTCCAGTCTATTGAAAATGCAATGTATCCGGCTGTTGAAAGGGGTATTAGGTTCAAACCATTGTTGTGTGATGTTATAGCACAGTGAAATTTCTGAGATATTAAGCATCACTCAATCATTCCATCAGTCATTAAGACAAGGTTAAAGTCAGCACTGCTCTTTAACATTCCTACCTTTGGACCTTCAGTGTGTACATACATGTTATGTGTAGCTGAAACTTATAATAACGTCAGCAGAGTACTTCACATGGAGCTGTGTCATATTCATAATGCAGTAAAGTTTCAGTGACATTGTCTTCTAATCAATTGCTAGCCTGAAATTTCAGAAGAGTCAGAGCAGTTTAATGTGAGGGAATGGGAGGTGATTTTGTCCTCCTCTTCGGTAACTGCGACAGAGCTCAAGTCTTTGAATTCTTAGGTATGCAATTGATATACATGTATCTTGTGGTGTCTTCATACCTATATACAACAGTACAATAATGTACAAACTGAATCATGGTAAGTGGTGTCAATATTGTCTTAGACTGTTGTTGTTGTGATACAGAAAGCTTCTATGCCTGTTGTGAAGGCAAAGGCAGCAAAACAAAAAAAGTTACTTTTGGCAGCCTTTTGAAAATAAGTTTGTAGACATGATTCTTAAATTTCTGCTTTTTACTAACAAAATGAATGATCTTCTTGCCTCCTAAAGTGAAAGTAATCTTTTCTGCCTACTCCAAGTACCTAATCTCTGCATTATAAACTAATAATCATTGTAACATCACAAGACTTTTATGGACTCGTTACCTGTATTTATTGATGAGCCTGGCTCAGTGCAGCTTCATGTACCAGCACCGTTGTCAAGCAACATGTGTGGTCTGCTCTTATACCTTACTTTCTTGTCAATATAAAAAGTTAAAATGCATAAATATCTTGTGATCCCAGCTTCTAAATGCCACTAAAACAAGTTCATAATTACTGTCTGACTGTGCTTATATTTTCCGACCCTCTAAATGACTATCTTTCCCCCCAACAGATGCATGTTACACTCTTACATCGTCCATTTAAATTAATGTATGGTATTAATCTGTGACAAGATCCTGATGTTACATGTAGTTTTACAAGATATCAGTTAAAGAGGTTTGAGTCATGCATTTCATAAGGGGCCATGGTTTAAAAAAAATAAAAATGTTGCTTTAAATTTAAGTTTGTGCTTTTAGCTGCAGGAACAAAATTGGGTTAATGCTCGTCTCCCTGTGCGCAAAATAAAACATTTTTATAAATGGCAAAATTATAGCTGTACATGTACAATGTACATGTAGGTGAGGTTTGGAGTAAATGTTTTGTGACATCTTATATGTTGCCAATGTCATTTCTGGTGGTGTCCTTCATCGATTGGGCTGGGACTTAATTTAATGAAATAACATTAGGTACAGCCTAAAACCATAAAGCCAGATAAATAAATATATTTAAAGTCCGGATTCATAAGCAATTGTCATCTATCGATCTGGTTATGCTCCACACGATGCCCAGTGTCCTTGTTTTGTATCACAAATGTCACAAATCAAACAAAATATAAAAACCGGAAATCTATTAATCAGGGATTTAAAACTTAATTAAAGGTTTATATTAACTGGCATGATACATGTACATGTAACAAATTCACAGAGCTCTGTGTTTCTGTGGAGTTGAACTCTTCTTTTCCTCTTCTGTTTAATACTATTTACTGGTTTGTTTGTCTTTTTCTCATAATAATGATATAGTATTATATATATAAACACCTAGACTACATTGTATCATCCTCCCACTGTCTTACTGTGTGTGATTGTGTTTACAAACAATAAATAACTTATATTTAGATCAGCTGCAAATATTTTAGTGAGCCAATATTCTTTATGATGAAATTTGATTTAAAATAACTGCAGTGTAAATGTAAATTGGCACCAAAAAAAATAATATATATTTAATCTCAACATGGCTTGGAACGCTTTCTGTCATTAGTGTATATCATTTGTTTTGTTGTGATTTTATCTGGGAAGATAATTAAGTATATCATTTCTGTAGGGGTATTATATACAGTGACCAGCATAAATCTACACATGCCAGTGAAAGCTGGTTATAACATGTACATGTATGTTCATGTGCATGTCAAAAGGGAAGCCGGGCCCGCGCCGTGGCTCAGTGGTTAGCGCGTCTGACTGCAGATCCTCCTTCAATGTACCGCACAGGTTCAAGTCTCCCAGTGAACCTGGGGTATATGAGGGAGTCACACAAGGTGACTTCGGCAATCGCGGGGGCGGTTTTTACGAGGTTTCCTCTCGGTTTTCCGCCGTATTGAGTAGAGTAGATTAAGAAGTGGAGAATCCGTCGTCATATAAATGAAATACCTTTAAGTATGACGTTAAACACCAATGAAACAAACAAACAAACATAATGGAAGCCAAAAGCTGATTTGTTGTAGCGTCCTACATGTATTTTAAGTCCTGTTCTGTAGTCCCTATTGACGCTAAAGCTGCTTTCCTTCACTCGTTGTGTTGAAACGCCATCACATTACTACACTTTTAACATGGAGTTTAGACCTGAGCAGAGCCATAAGCCTCATAGTTTTGATCTGATTTTCACATGTACAGTAATTGATTCCACTGTGTGCAAAACAGAAATCTATGCTGGGCATTCATATTACTTTACCTTCTCTATTAAGTGATGATGGGTGGGTTCCCCTTCTACTTGCCTTGGTGGAATAACTACAGTTAGTCTCTAGCCATTTAAAGGTGATTTTGTGGGAGCCTCCTGTGCCTTGGTGCTCTATGGGCTTTTAGTGGCATGATATACCCTAAATGCTCAACAAATTCGACCCCATTCACCACTTATCAAACTACATTTTATGCAAGGGTTAACAAGTGTAGAAACACACTGTTGACATTTTTAAGAAGTTCATACTTTAAGCTACAAGAAAATACAAGTTTTAGTTCCAATCTCACATTAATACCTACAATAAATGACCTGAGACATGATTCCATGGAGGTCGCATTTGTTGAGCATTTAGGGTAGCTGATTTGTTGCCATGTTATATTTTTTGTACAGTTTATGTATTGTGGCGTCTTCTACAATGTACGTAGCAGGCATCACTTAGGGTGTTTTGTCCTGTCTTGCTTGTTGCCAGCGTTGTTTACGATGGTTTCCTTCACCCATTAGGCTGGCACCCTGTCATATAAGTGAAATAACCTAAAGTAAGGTGTAAAACCCAAATCAATCCATCAACCAATCTCTAGCCATTCATGTGCTATCCAAGATGTAGTTTCATGAAACTGATGTTAAATTTTGATGGTAAATGAAGCCCCCTTATAGAAGTTCAACCCGGGTTGACGTCAATGATGAACATTTTGTCTGCAAAGTTGCCTGCCTGGTAGCACCATTTGCAGTCCAACTGACTGCCACAAATGCCTAGCGGCTCTTAACTGACCAAACTCGGCTGATTGATTATCATCTTTCGAGGGTAAAATTACCTTGATTGACAGTATAAGTCTATTATAATATATTACATAAATTTAAGCCAAACAACATATATATGTACATCTCTGTACAACCAAATGGCTCCATTTTTCATAAAAAGTGGAGCTTTAGTTACTTGTTTTAATCCACCCATCAATATTGCAAACAACTTAATTGTGTTGTTGTAACTTAAAATTTTTGTTTTGTCCCGAAATGCCTACCTGTATATTATGAACGTCTGCACCCTGAGTAATTGTCCTCTTCAGTATTGTCTGTTTTGTCAGTCAAGTGTGGTATCCTTTACTCAAGGGACTGACACGCCTTCTTATCTTAAATAACCTTACATTTGGTACATGTATCAAACCCGTATCAAACAAACATGCAAGAATATCACCAAATTTTCATGTCTCAGTTATGTGATTTAGATTTTAATTTTTTTAGCATTCATGTACATGTACACCTTCAGGGTAGGAGTTTTGACATCTGTGGTCAAACGGAAATTGTTTTTTCTGACGAAAGATCCATGTACTTAATTTATTCATATTATATCACTTTTGTTGTCAGTTTTAGTCAGAATTCATTGACAGGTGTTTTCTTTGCCCTAGTACTTACATGTAGCTAATGGGAAATGGATTTGTTATGCCATCAGTGGATGTCTGATTTGTTTTTAAGTGCTGTTGAACGTGGTTTCCTTCACGTTTTGTGGCTTAGTGGTTAGCACGTCTGACTGCAGATCCTCCTTCGATGTACTGCACGGGTTCAAGTCTCCCAGTGGACCTGAGGTATACGAGGGAGCCACACAGGTGACTTCGGCAATCGCGGGGACGGTTTTTACGAGGTTTCCTCCCGGCTTTCCGCCGTATTGAGTAGAGTAGATTAAGAAGTAAAGAATCCGTTGTCATATAAGTGAAATACATTTGAGTACGACGTTAAACACCAATCAAACAAACAAACAAATCCTCTTACTTTTCGTACTGTGTAAAACCCTAATCAAACAATCTTCAATTAATAAGTAATTAATACGCATGAATTCAATAACGAACACCAAGCAAATAGATAAGTAGTTAAAATAACAAAAATAATGACTGGTGTATTGATTGTTTTGACAGTATAAAGGCTAAACATTATACGATTACATTACGTCTGTAGTTTCTTTTATTACCTTTGACCCATTTTTAATCCTGTTGTTATTATTCTGGAATGAGCATGGTGCCCTAGGATTGTATGTTTTTAGATTGCTTTTTGGCATGTATTTAAATAATAACCCCCAAAAACGGACTGCAATGACTTACTGATAAACTGTTAGCAATTCAGCAAATAACACTCCCTTTGCAAAGTTAACATGAAGTAAATGTACTACTGTTGTGAACGTGGCGTAATACAAGAAACCCTGTTTAGATTTTGACATTTTCTCTCCTATAAAGTAGCCAATAAGGGCATTCATAACAATCTTTACATCAAATATCAAAGTTTGTTAAAACAAAAATAGATAAAGGAAGAAGATCGCAATTTAAATCGTCTTGTTTCGGGATTAACTGGGCGGGTGGCTGGGTGGGACCTCTTGTGCCCTGCTGCTCTTCTTTTGAGCCTTGTCGTCATTTGGCTGGCATATGAATGATATAACCTTAAGTAGGGCATACACTCCCAATCAAACAGACAAGTGGGAATACGGGGAGTTCTATTCATCAAAGGATATAATAATTTGTTCAAAGATTTACAGTGATACCTTGTTAATACTGCAATAGTGTGTACATTTACTTCCAAATCCTTTTACTAAAACAAATAATAATAATTTCTTTGCTGGTCTGTACTAATATCCTAACATGGACTTAGACATACTCAAGGAAGCAGATTAATAAGCAACATTATCATAGGTAAGATAATTCATGTAAGGTACAGTTCCTCGTTAGACGTTTGTGGAAACAAAAAACAATCCTGGATCACCGCTGAAAATTTATACTACCATACAGCCATAGTTCAAGTGAAATTCCATGTCTTGGGAAGAAATTTGGAAAATAATTGCGTCTTATGTAGAAATTGTTTGTGTTCGTTAATTTTACAATTTGCCCAGGGATGTCTATGGTTAAACGTGAAAGTACATGTATGGATCCACAAATGTAGTCTGGGAAGAACTAAACCAAAATACTCATTTATGCATGTAACTGTAACAAGCAAAGGACAAGTGTTTATCTTTCTAATGCAAAATGAGCAATAGACAATTGGATGCTTTACTGTACTGATAAACACTTGTTGTTATGCTTGTTCACATCACAGAGATTGATAGCAAGTTTAACTTTTGTTAAACTGCACTGTATAAGGAAAAAGAAAGATAGAAAAACCTTTTTTCAAGATATTCATGCCAATTTTCTAAAATTACCTATTAAATTACAAATGATAGAACCAAGGGCTCAGCTTCTGAAAGAGGATTACAAACTGCTGATGACAGATCATAGATTACTCTTTGTTTGTTTAAATAGAGATCTGCAACATGAGTTTATTTTACATGTATCTAATCCGGCCATGGGATATTAACAATTCTCTATAATAAGTTTCCTTTGCAATTAGTCAATCTCTGTGATCATAACTTATCACAAAGTCGTAGATTAGAACAAAGAAACTAGGCGGGGCCTGTTGCCAGGGATACTCATCTCCAGGGATACTATCTTGCAGCAGAAGACACCGTCACCAGCGACACACCAGACGCCAGCGACACGAACCACTTGGGGCAGTTAGTCACATGAGGCGCCATGGACCAATGGACCCGTTCTTTCCGTTTGGTGGGATGTCAGACTTTGGTTCACCATTCTTTAGTGATCCGATGGGTTTTCCGGGCGGCGCAGGGTAATATTATCACTCCTAACATCACCCTATTACTGTATCTGTCTGCATGTCACCAGCTCTATTGTCTGCTTGCTTATGTGGTATTATCTCCCCTTATCAGTGTTCATGTATATGGTATGCTAGGGTGCTTTTGGGATGAGACTCAATCTGATGTTTTTTATTTATTATCTTGACTGACAATGGACTAATTTTAGGTGAATAAGAGTGCTTTATACACACTTTCTTCTGGTGGTTTTTACAAATCATGACAACATTGAGGCATACAAACTATATCTATGGAAACAAATAATTGTTAAATAATCCGGATTTAAAATTAAAATAATTATGTCATTGGTTGCACACGTTTTTTGTCAAGTCTGTAATCAAAGCAAACCAAACTTTGGAAGGGGATTTTTGTACAAATCTACAAGTATTCCTTAAAAAGAAATCGACTGCACATTAAGAAATAAACAAATTAGAAAAGAAAAACAACATTTATACGTAAGTGATTCAACACACGCAAGCACACATATAAATGTCAGCTCAGTTATTATAAGTTCTTTTACTAGATAACCCTCCCCCCAAAAAATGTAAATAAATAAATGCTATGCTTGCATGCATGTAGTAGTTAGATTAAATTCCGACTCTAAATGTCCATTTTACAAATACACCAAATAACCCAAAGAAGCAAAACATTCTGTTAGTGTAGCAATATCTCTTATAACAACTTCATGAAGAAACTTTTGACAAGTTTTTACAAAATTATTAAATTTATAAATGGAAATTTGGAATTAAAAAACTTTTGGAAGCATTTCTCGGTAGTTTCATGTCTGAACATAAAACTTTCAAGATATTGTTTCTACACTGGGTACATTGGAGGTGACTTTGCAGTAAAACCACTAAGCCACAACGCGACCCCTTCATGAAATGCAATAACATTTCCAAAACAACCCAGGTCGGAAAATAGTTCCATCAGGGAAAGTTTGGTAGTTGCTATTGTTTGCGTACTGTACTTATGAAAGTACTGTTTATGTGAGTACACTCAGTACACTGGAGGTCACATTTTGTTTTAACCTTCTTGGGAGGTTATGGGTATACAGTACATGTAACATGCAGTTATGACTTTAAAACTGCTTATACTGATAAGTAGTATGGTTGAAGTGCATGGAGTGCACTGAGCCTGGAGCCATCACAGTCAATGTCAGTAAGCTTATTTGTTGTCGAGTCCTGGTTTCTATCCTGCAAGTGGCTCTCTGTATAAAGGCAGTATGTTTCCTGATTACATTTATGGTGTCATACTTTATCATACTTGGTTGTGTTAGTCAGTTAGTGTTGCAGGCTGCTGCTGTCATACACGTATAAAGTAAGTGAAATACCCTTGAGCACAGCTTTAAACGCCAATCTATCAATCAATCCTGTGGGTGGTTGGGTGAGAGCCTCCTGTGCCCTGGTGCTCTTGTGGTGTCCTGGTTTGTTACTATTATGTAAATGTTTTGTCTTGCATGTTGTCACTGTCGTTTATGGTGGTTTCCTTCACCGGTTGGGCTGGAACGCCGTCATATAAGTTAAATAACCTTGAGCCCATGTAAAACCCCAATCAAACGAATGTATCAATCAATCCTGCATGTGCTTGCCATGGTTGTTTCTTGCCAGTGGGTCCACCAAACACTGTCAATGGAAAATAGTCAAATAAGTTACCCTAAATGCTCAACAAATTCGACCCCATTTACCACTTATAAAACTATGTTTTATGCCAAGTTTAAGAAGTGTAGAAACACACGGTTGACATTTTTAGAAAGTTCACACTTTAAGCTACAAGAAAATATAAGTTTTTGTTTTAATCTCACCTTAATACCTTCGACTAATGACTTGAAACATGTGTCCATAGAGGTCGAATTTGTTGAGCATTTAGGGTAAATAGCTTTTCAAGAGTCAACATTAATCACCAGTCAATCAAGTATACACACAATGTACTGTTTTAGGTTATCATTTAATCAATTTAAGAAACTTATATTTTGTTTACCTCTGTTTCGGGGTTATTTCACTGGAACTACATGTGTAGTGCTGCCCTAACTCCTCAACAAATTCGACCTACATGTAGAGGCACAAGTTTAAGTAATTTATAGAATTAATAAATTTGAGGGAAAGTTTTATTTTTGATAGTTTCAAGTCTGAACTTTGAAGATTATGTTTCTACACCTCTTGGGCTTAACATGTATTTTGTAAAGTGGTACAAGGGTCGAATCTGTTGAGGATTTACAGGTATCTTCAAATTGACTTTTTATGTTGAACATCAACAAATCTCTTCTGAAAGTATTAATTTATTTTATACTATCTGACTGAAAGACTACATGTAGCTGTTTCACCTGAAATGAGTACAGACTTGCAGAAGAACCACTTTATTTTCTGAACTTGTTGGTTAAGCATATCATCTATGAAGATGTGCTATGTATATTCCTCTCCCCCTGTGCTGTCTCTTGTTCCGCTTAAGGTTAAGAAGTAAAACGTTTTGTATTATGATGCACAAGGCGGCTTGTAATCGAGAGCTTCTTGTCAGCTTGTGCCCTGGTGTTCTCTGAGCTAAGGACATCAGAAAACCAGCTTGTTTTTTTGTGTTCTTTTTTTTGTGTTCATCCTGTAATTGCGCTGTGTTGTCTTCTTTATAGCCAATGTTATTGAGGGTAGTTTCCTTCAGCTTACAGGTTGTCATCTCAGTAACATTACCTTATTAGTTAAGTACAGTGATAAACCCTAGTTAAACAAACAATATAATGCAAATAATATTTATGATCTCTATTTTTTAGAGGCATTTGTATTTGTTTGTTACATAATTACATGTATATGTGTAGCCATTGAACACCAACCATTTCATTTATTTTAACAGTTTTGTTATTGTGGAAATTTGTCTCCTCGAACCTACAATTTACTATTGCTTATTCACATTTTATGTTCCTTTCCATTTCCTTTAAAAAACAAGACAATAAGTCTCTGCACCCTTATTCAATCCACTCGACCTACTGATGTGTACAATGATGCATATCATATGATTATTCCTTTGTTCTCAGGCAAACACGATGTGTTGGGTACAAAAAGGTTTCTTAAACAAGTAAAAAAAGTCAAGTTATTTAGATACACACTGTAAATGTATATGACGTATATAATCAGGTGATAAGAATAAACAAAAAAATGAATCACATTGTGAATTTGAATTCAATTTCAGCCCCTTTCTCGTACTTTCATCTAGTCTTGGAAGCTCTATTTATTTTAAATAGAAAAAAGAAAATCAAAATGACATTGTTTGAAAGATGAACCTCAGAGGCACATGATGTGACATAAAATACATACAATAAGCAAGTTGCCCTCTGGTTAAGGGTTGAATCATAGTTTTAGCCAGAAATCAAAAACTGGGTGTCTCAAATCCCTATTTTCAAAGAAACAGGGTGTCTCATTTGACATTTTTCTTATCTCTCCCATGTTATATTTGACTGAATTAGGGTGTCTCAAATGGATTCCAGGGTGTCTCAAAGACACAGAGGCACCCCTCTGGCTAACACTATGGGCCGCGGAATGTTTCGAGCATACTGTCATACAAACACATTGCGTGGAGGAACATTACCTTTCTAACAGAGCTAACAAGAGTGACCGTTTTGTTACTGTTAACTTATATTGGAATACGCGACTTTTATTTAAGTGAAATATCCTATAACATGACATTAAACACCAATCAATGAGCAAGTTGACATTAATCAAAACTTGAAAATAGAACAGAAACTACAAGAGCATTATATGTGCTGATATATACAGTAAATGTAGATGACAAACAGCAAAACTTTGTGCAGGTGGTTGGGTGAGAGCTTATTTCTTGAAATTTGTTTCAGGCATTTTAATTAACACAAGAAAATACTAGATATGGCGTACATTTCTTTGTTGTTTAAATTTGACGAAAAGTGACCATGGTGTGCTGTTTATACATGTAGGTTTGGATTTGTCTCCCCTTGTTATTACTGTATATATATACTGGTCTACAATTTTTTAACATAAATTGCTACCTTTCAGGTGGAGTCTTGGCCAAGTGCTCCAAAGGGCCATGGTTTGATCACTTGTGGATACATGCACGTTGAGTTCCATATATTATAAATAATTTTATATTTATATTTATAGATTTATTCTGTGTACAAAATAATGATTTCTACAATTGTTATTACATGACATGTTGTTTTTTTTGTTTAGGTTTTCTCAGGTGACCAGTACTGCGTTCAGTGGGCCTAGTGCTGGGGGAAACTTTCGTTCAACATCCACCTCAACTAAATTTGTCAACGGGAAAAAAGTAGTCACAAAGAAGTAAGTCATTTGTACTATGACTGTTAGTTCAAATATTTGAGCAGGATGTTGGCTGGAGCTTTTTGTGCCCAAGTGCTCTCTGAGCTAATGGACGTTAAGAAGGCAATTTGTTGTAGTGTCCTGTTTTTCATCGGGTAAAATGTCCTGTGTCTTGTGTGTTGCGAGGGTGGTATCCTCTAACCTATTGGACTGGAATTTTATGGTTGTGTTAATCGACTGGCCCTTGAGCACGAGGGGTGCTCTCTGAGCTAAAGGGCATCAAGAAGCTGATTTGTTGTGCTATACTGTATTTTGCCCTGATGTCCCACATGTAGAGGTGTTGCCAGTCTTCGTCAACGGTGGTTTCCTCCACCTTTTGAGCTGACATGACGTCATATTAGTAAAATAACCTCAAGTGCTGCGTAAAACCCATGGCAAACAAACTGTATATTTAAGAATATTTACCACAGGAAAAATTTTAATTGTTGTGTTTAATACTATCAGGACAATGGAGAATGGTCGAGAGACAATAACAGTGGAAGAAGACGGTAGAGTGAAATCACGGACGATTAACGGTGAACAACAAGCTCTAACTTACTGAATCCTAGCCCTTGCAGAGACATTACTCCCACTGTTTTAACCGCTGGTTGATTATATAGAAAAATTGAGAGATTTTTGTCTCGCATTTGGAAAATTGTTAATAATTTGATACAATGTAACAGGTTCTATAACATATATATTGTAAACTGGTAAAGTTTATATGAATAGAAGGATACTTGTGTAAGATTTTTGTTAATTGTTTTTCTGTATCCTTCTTACATGCAAGTTAGTTTAATTAAGAAAGTGTTTGGTAATGTTGCCAAAATTATCATTTTTAACAGATTGTAGGGCCTCAAACGCTGTATTTTCAGCTCTTATTCTTAAAGAAAAAATTAATTTTGTTTCAATATGGGCTGCACATAATCGTGTTTTTTTTTTTCAATCTCACTGGAATAGAACTAGTTTCATTTAGAATGTGCTTTGTGCTTACGTTCAAACTTCAAACTTTTATTTTATCAGAATAGGGCCTCAGAAGCTTTATCTTCAGGTCTCATTCTTAAAGAAAATTGTCAGTCATTTTGTTTTAATTTGGGTTAAATACAATCGTAAGAAAAGTTTTGTATCTTGATTTCAATCTGACCGGAATAGAAATTATATCAATAGGAATATTTTGTACTGTCGGTGTGTGCTTACATTTTTCAAACTGGAATGATGAAGTTAAGCTTTTGGGAAGGGCTGGGTTGAAATGTTTAAATGCTTATTACGTGCAGTACATGTCGTATCATGCGTTGTATTTGTGTAAATTGTTTTTGTACTTCCTGCAGTCATGTTCAATGGTATTCTTTATTAAAAAATGACAATGATTTAAACAAAGCAATCTCTGATGTAAATTGTAAAGGATTTACCATCCGGTCTTAAATATCACATTTAAAATAAACTGTTTCTTGTCATGAATTAGATTTTAGTTTCCCTTTTTTGTCTGCCTCACATACATGTACATCAAGCTATAAACATTTATAAAACATGTACTTTAGTTTTTGTATGCCTATTTAACTTTTCCGGCAAGTTATTTATTTCTGGTTTAGGACGCAAACGTATGCATATTCTCTTTTCGTTTCTCATCATTTTTCAACAGGCAAAGTTAGTATTAAGCGTTTAATGGGGGAAAAAATGTACCTGTTACTTATAGATTATAGTAAAGATTACAGAAAAACAGTCGTTTATGGTACATAATTTTGTTTGCTCACTCAGTAAAACGCAGAAAACATATTTATTTTACACAACCAGCTTATTGGTCAAAGATCTTTTGAAAGTATTTAGGCTGGAGGAATAGGTGATTATTGAAAGAAGATCGGATATTTGAAGCCATACGTGAAAGTAAAACAAGTGTTTCTTGCCACTTTCGTATTTTTTTCTTTCTTTATAGATTTCAAGAGCACATGGTTTTCTGTAAATAATGTATCATTGTTTGCTGGACAAGCTTTCTACAGTGTCCCGTTTGTTTTGTATGTATAGAAACAAGTTTGAAGTTTTACTAAGTAAGACTTTCAATCGTATTACCTTGTTAGTTTAATTTGATTATTTATTATATTACAATCATTTTGAGAATCTGTACAAGTCTTCACTTTTTCTTCTTCTTGTAGTTCTCATATTAACCAACAATTCAGTTTATTTTCATTTAACCATGCTCTTGTTGTTTTTTTATTTTTAGCCACTTTACTTATATATCAAGCAAAAGATTTGGATAGCTGTTTTGTTTAATGTAAACAAATGAGTACTATTTGAGCACAGTCTTAGTGCTGATGAAAATTTAATAAGGTTAGTTTTGTGCTAAGTATGAACGGGCACTTCTTAAAAGGACTAATATTTTCAATCTATTTTCAGTTTATTTACTAATTCAGTTATAATAGTTGTTTCTGTTCCCTGCTTATTGTCATACATGTTTATGATTACAGCCACCTTGCACAGTTCTAGGAATTTGTCTTAAAAACACAATGCAACTCTTTCTTAGAAGTTTCTGTACATGACGAAAGAGGTCTAAATACTTGAATTGTACAGAGGAACACAAACATCACAACTGTTAAATTCTCACTGGCTTTCTCTGGTCGCCTGGTCATTTATTCAACATATGTTGCTGTTTAAAAAAATAAAATTTGTAAATAACATTTGGTCTTTCTTTCTGTGATGTTTGGTTGGAGCCTCCTGTGGCCTGGAGCTCTGAGCTAAGGGGCATCAGGAATTTGATTTGTTCCGGGGGTTTGTTTTTCGTTCTGTAAATTATCGGGGTGTCTTTTGTGTTGGCAGCATCATTTAAAGTGGTTCCCTTTACGTGCACCCTGGCCATTTGATTGGCACACCATGTCTAGGTAGCTGGTAATTTACTGGTGGCGATTATGTGCTTGACTCGTGGCTTGGATTACCGTATTGGTATCAGCCTGCAAAATTATCTCTTCTACAGCAGTTATGATCTTCATTATCTAAAGGATTTATCCAACAGAAAACGGAGAAAAAAAAGAAAAAGTAAATGGTCACGTTTTAAACAACAAAAGTAGGTGGTAAGGTGGGAGCCTCCTGCTCTCGGAGATACGGATTATGAGGAATCGATTTGTTCTTGTATTGCTTTTTCATCCCGTTTATGTACCGTACTGTATCTTTCAGGTTGGGTTACTGCACCCATTGGGCTAGCATACCAGGTGTGAAACAGCCTTAAGTACAGCATAAAACCACAATAAACAAACATTTTTTGGGGGTTCCTTGCTTTTCGTATTCCAGTGAGACAGGGCTGTGGCACTGTTAATTCTGTTCTGTCATTACGAAGACTAGAGCAACTGCAGTATTAACACGAACTAGTTTTTAGCTGCGACTGAGCAGCTCTATAACTCACTCTGTCTGTTGGTCCAACTTTTTCCCTCATGACGACGTGAACAGGATAGAAGCCAAACTGCTTAAAATAGAGAGTTCAAATTTGGAATGCAGCTTAATATGATGCTAAACTACACTACTATTGAAAATGAGATCATACCGAACAAATTTCAGGTTTCCATGGCAACAAATATGTCCGGATCTGTCCCTTTTTTTGACATAACCTTGTGAACAGGATAGAAGCCAAACCGCTTAAAATAGAGAGTTCGAATTTGGAATGCAGCTTAATATGGTGCTAAACTACATGTATGCTCTTATTGAAAACAGGGTCATTCCTTAAAGCAACATAAAGCACTACTTAAATATCACATTTTGCAATGCTTAATCAGCTAACAGCCTAAATAACCCGTCCAGTAAAGAAGAGCTTAATGTCGCAGCTATAGCGATTCTACGCTTGTTTCATCTATAAATTACTTTGCAATCACCTGTCTTTTGTATCCCCTTACAACATAATGTGTGCGTCCAAGAAATTTTGTTTTCTTTAACAACTCAAACCAATGTGAAACAATACCAATCAAGTTAGAAAACACAGACAACTCATGTGGTAAAATAGGCAAAAAATTGTATTTGATTTGACAGTAAAACAAAAATAAAATAGATGTTGTCCAATATTTTTCAAATATACACCTCAATAAGCTTTAATTCCCGATGCATCTACCAAAGCTTACTAATCATGCATCTGGAAAAACAGGGAGCAATATTTCTATTATAAAAAATCAAAACCGATAACTGTATTCAAGGTAGAAACTATTTTGAGAATAATATGCCAGTAATGTCTCCCGGCTCCCAGGTCAGTTTTGAGTTCTACAGAATAAGATTGTTAGTTTGATTTAAGTTTTACACCATACTTAAGAATATTTCACTCATATGACAATGAGCCAGCCCAATAGTTGCCAGAGATCACCCTTTCAGGATACATAAATAATCCACTTCCTGATACCTTTAATTTCTGAGAGCACCAAGATAAACTTAGGAAGTCCGGTTGGTACATGTATAGTTTATATTCGGGCTTTATTATACCATCAGTTTGACTGGTGTTTTTGCTGTACTTAAGGTTATTTCACTCCTATTTCAATGCCGTAAACCATCCTAAATGACGCTTTCAATAAAGACACTGCAATGCTGTTACAAGACTAAACAGGTCACCACAAAAAATCAGCTTCTTGATGCCCCATAGCTCATGTCATGTCAGAGAGCACCACAGAAAACCACCATCATTAGTTTAACAGACTTCTATTACAGAAGTTATGTACATGAATTCTTTTAATTGCAATTTAGCATCATTCTCCATGGTATTTCACTTACAAGACACTTGCCACTGTATTTTGGGAAACCGTCAAGAAATATCATACAAACCACCCTGCAATCTCTGGAGCCACTGGAAACTTTCCTTATATACTATATTCTATTTAGTGATAGTAAACTCTTTTTTTGTAGTTAAATAATTATACAACTTCACCTATTAACAAAACTACCTTTCATGGAGTTTCTGAAAATCTTCTGTTACACTAGGCATACCACTGCTTACAAGCAGAGTGAATATCAAAACGTAGGAATGTTATTGCACATATTTAAACAAATATTCTCGGATGAGTGGCTGGAGCTTCCTGTACCCCGGTACTCTCTGTGCTAAGGAGCATCAGGAAGCTGATTTGTTCTTCAGCCCTACTTTGAGTTCCTTGTGGCGTCCTTGTCTGTTTTCAGTTTCCTTAAAGGTGGTTTTGCTCACCTACAATATAATGTACTTGGGTTGGCACGCCGTCATATGAATGAAATAACCTTAAGTAGGGCATAAAACCCCAATCAATAAACCAACAAACAAAACATGTTCTAAAACTGTAGAAATTTGATCTTCACAAAATAAATAGGCATATATGTCAAACTACAATACAGATTCAACATATTTTCCATGGGAAATATAATTATCAATTGCATGGACATTTATACATGTACAACTATGCAAAATATAGTTTGGAATTTCAAATATATAAATATTTTTAAATTCAAATAAATTCTGAACTTTTCTTATTTTGCCTCCTCATTGACCTATAAAAATGCACCAACATCAAAAACAATCATATTTTGATAAAACTTTCTGCTATTTTTTTCTTTATTTACATGTCCTGGTTCATGTCCACAAATTTTAATTTTTCTCATAACACCTTTTTTTATGAAATCAGTTTTCAAAATGTTGTAGGTTAAATCGGTCAAGCTTACACTCTCAACAAGAAGTCAACCCCTAGCAAAGCAGACAGTCCAAGTGTTGAGTGTATAGTAGAATATTTCGCTAGGGGGTACTTGATTTAACAAATCTCAGATCAAACATCTTAACAAAAAACGTAGTCTCAAAAAATGTACAGCACTAAATAACCCAGCTGAAAAAACTCAATTCAGCAAACAGTTGATCGATTGGTTGAATCTTTGAGATTGTGATTGGTAAAGTAGCTGTGATTAAATGCTGTCAATTCTGTGTTAATTAAGAGCTGCAGAAAGACTGTTATTAGTAATCCAACGCCAATTCACTAAAACATTGGAGACTGAGCTGTGACAATTTCATCGTGACAGTGACTTTAGAAGGTATGATTATCAGTCTGAACTGTGACAATCGGTAGTGACAGTGAATATAGAAGATACGACTATCAGACTGATGTGTGAAACTCCACCATGACGATGACTTTAGAAAGTATGAGTATCAGATGGAGCTGTGACAGTGCCTTAAGGATGCAAGGTTATCAGTCTGAGCTGTCACAGATCCATAGTGACATTACCTTTAGTAAGTATGAGTATCAGACAAAGCTGTGACTTTAGAAGGTAAGATTATCAGACTGAGCTGTGCCAATCCATACTGACAATAACTTTAGAAGGTACGACGTAAGATAATCAGACTGGGCTGTGACAGATCCATATTGACATTACCTTTAGTAAGTATGAGTATCAGACAAAACTGTGACTTTAGAAGGCAAGATTATCAGACTGAGCTGTGCCAATCCATACTGACTTTAGAAGGTACGATGCATGTTAATCATACTGAGATTTGACAGATCTATAGTGACATTGCCTTTAGCAGGTACGATTGTCAGGCTGAGCTTCATCAGGTAACGGCTAATCACTATCACTTCCTGAATCACTTAATTGGAGATCTTGACCTGGAAAAAGAAACCATCAAGTTCATTAGCGATTTAGTTTTCATTATATACTTTTGCATCTACAACCTTAAGCAGTGCAATTGATTGATTGATTGATTGGTGTTTAACACCATGCCGATAATAGCGGTGCCTTCCAACGTTACAAAGTGACAGTAACACGAACACAAGATACATATATGAATGAAGTCACTTGTGTTAGCTCTGTTGGAAAGATGATGTTGTAACTCTAATCATACTGCCCAAAGCCAGAGGGCGCCATGTCAAAGTAAAAAAATGTTCTAGGAAATCTGAGTATTTATAGTCTCAGTTTGCTGTGTTTTACTACAGGTTTACAAGAAGTATGATTTATAAAACTGGCAGCAAGTTTAGCTGATCAATCAACCATAATTCATTGACTGATTGATTGGGGTTTTACTCCGTACTTAGGTTATTTCACTTATATGACGGTATGCCAGCCCAACGGGTGAAGGAAAAAACCCTTAGTGACGCCAGCTACATAGAAGACGCCACAAAACATTTACAGGACAAAAACAGGACACCACAACAAATTGGCTTCCTGATGCCAGTTAGCTCAGAGAGCACCAGAGCTAAGGAGGCTGCAACCCAACCACCCGCCATAATCCCTTGAAAGAGGGCCAAAATTAAAATTGACAAGATAGGAAAAAGTAGGAATTAGTCAATTTAAACAAAAGTATACAAAATATTGACTTGATTTTTTAGGATACAGTAACCAGAGGAATTATGTCGGCCACCATATACTTTAACTTATAAGAATTTTAAAATAACAGAGAGCTCGGTCAATGTTGGAAAGTTGATTCACCCTAAACACTAGTGATAACACTCTATTTTTTCCTATTTTAACCAAGTTCTTGCAACTGATTGATGTTTCTAGAACAGCTCTCTATTGAGGCTGTTTCCGTCTTGTCTTACAGAAAACAAAGATTAGAGAATCACATAAAGACTAGCTTACTAAGTGTACTCAGGAACTTTGGTTGTTGTTGTTGGGCTGTAGGCTTTACCTCTGCTACATGTACATTGCCATTTGTTGGTGCTGTGGAGGAAAACAATACATGGAAATTAAATACACATGTAAGGAAAGTTTTCTTGAATATACGTCTTGAAAGAGGGCTTACATGTATAACTTCTGAAGAATTAAAGACAATTTGTTTAAAACTTAATTATTAAAAAACGTACCCATGTAAGTATTTATTTATTTATTTATTTTTTTGATTGGTGCTTAACGTCATACTAAAGGGTATTTCACTTATATGAAGTCAAGACTTAGCATTACCGGTTAAAAACTTTGTATAAACCACCAGATAAACTCTGCAGGCACCAGAAAACTAAGTACCTATGTAAGAATTGTCTGTTTGCATGATTGGGGTTTTACACCATACTTAAAGTTATTTCACTCATATGATGACTTGCATGCCCAATCGGTGAAGAAACCACCCTAAACGACACTGAGAACAAAGATAGATTGATTGATTGGTGTTTAACGCTGTGCTCAAGGGTATTTCACTTATATGACAGGGCTGTATTCCAACAGTAGACGGCAACTCTTAACACAATCATACAATGTGAAGTCGCTTTAGTGTCTTTGATGTTGGAAAGATAATGTTTCCTCCAGTGCTTAGTATAACAGCACGAATATAATCTGAAAATATACTACCCTTAGCCAGAAGGCCTGACAACACAGAAGCCACAACAATACATTTACAGGATGAAAAACGGGGAATCACAACAAATAAGCTTTCTGATACTCATTAGCTTAGAGAGCACCATGGCATAGGAGGCTCCCACCGAACCATACTCACCCATTTAGGATTCAATAAATACAATAAAGTTAATGTTTTACATTTCAGACCCCTAGCTAGCGGTATTTGAAGGGGCGCAGTGCCCTGCCCCTAAAATCGCCGCCCCACTGCCCTAATCGCTATTGCATCAGCGCCCTGCCCTTCAAAAGTCGCCCCAGTGGTTTTTTATTCTTCATTTGCCAGATTCAAATGTTAATTCCGAAATCCCGCAAGGTAAAAATGGTTTTCTGAGTCATTAGTGATTTATGACTGTGAGCAGGTCGCATGTAACTCTCCGCGTATTGGTACTTATCGTCTATTACAACACAAAATAGTGTTATCAACCACACATCACCGAATCGGGGAGAGGACAAGCCGTTCACATCACGCGCCATATTTCTGAACCAATGAATGCATGGCTACCAGTTCTCTCTTTAACCATCTTTTAACATCCGCTTTGCTTCCCACTTGACTTCCAGTCGAAAAAGTTTTGTGCGTCTCATAGAGATTGCAAAGTTTTGTTATGTACAGTAATAATGCCGAGTAGCGAAAGACGAGCGAAAAAGCGGACACATGAAACCGAGTTGGCAAGAAGCTGCAGGCCAATGCTGTCGTACTTCGGAAAAAATACGTTGACAGGACCGGGCGAAGGAATAAAAAACAAAACGCCTGTAATAGTTACAACAAAAACCCCGGTTGAATCTGATTTGGACAGTACAGACCTACCTCCCGATCATAACCCTCAGACAGTTGAAAATCCTGAAGTAAAGGCCCCTGTTATATATTTTTGTCAAGAGTAATCACACCTGTTATATATGTATCTGTATAATTTCTATCAATTAGTATTAAAATGCAGGGTTAATACTATGACTTACATGTACCTGTATAAGTCATCTGTAATGTATGTATAAGTTACTCCATTGTGAGTCAGATACTCTACTTCCTCACTAAATCCCATTCAGAATAAACAAGATCATTCCTCTGCCACTACAGTGTATGCAGTATCATTCCTCCTGTTGTATCATTTCTTTTGCCAAATGAAAAAAAAACGCCAACATTTATACAGTTCAAACAACATTTTGCAAGATGAAGAAATTAGAAATTAAGAATAAGCTATGGTATTGTTTATATGTGTGGACATTTAAAGAAGCACTAGAGTACTTTACTACAGTAGACTCACCAGTATTTGATTTATTATCTTCCTCTTCATCACTCGAGTCACTGCCACTTGAGCTTCCATCACTGCTGCTGTCACTCATCAAACCCACGCCCCCTGTTGCTACTGGAGATGTGGGTGTAGCTACCATGGCTACAGGCTCTGAAACAACTAACACGATATGGGTGTTTTATCATATACCTATAGCGCAGACCCGGAAGATACAGAGCCATCGGATATTTTTCCATATCTACATCCTCTGAAACCAGGACTATTTTAAATTTTTTGTTTTATATAAGGGATTCCCATTGACTTGTATGGCAGAAAAACCCTTAAAGGTGAAACGAGTGCAGAATAACGTCGCATGCTAACGTTGACAGGGCTCTCCTTTGCGTAGTGATATATGTAAACAGACCCTGCGTTCACATTGAATACCATTTCCATTCATTATGACTTTGTTTTTTTAAGACATTTATATTACACAAGTCATGACATGTTTTTGTTGGAAAAATAAAGAAATTAAACAGCTTTTTTCATAGTATAAACATGGCCACTATCGCTGCACTATTTTTAATAGCGGCTTCCTCTCTGGTCTAAGTAGTCCTTTGTCCCTTTGAGCCGAGTGTCAGTGAAAGTGTGACAAAATGTCTGCAAGAAGGCCGATGTTTTCATTAAATATTGAAGGTATATGATAAATAGATTATACTGACAGTGCGGGTACGCGCCATTGTATCAGCTCTCGTTGTCTGAGGTCGGACTGCGTATCAATCTCGCTCTTCAAGCTCAGTTGATACTGCAGTCTGACCTTAGCCAACTCGAGCTGATACATATAGTCGCGTATCCCGCATTGGCATTATAATCTCTTTTTATTTCGTATGTTTTTTCCTCATATTTGTGATGTTTTGTGAAGGTCCAGCAGGTGGGTACAGTATACAACCAAGATTTAATGCTGTTCTAGGATTGATTGCTTTATTGATGTTTAATGTGGTAAGCTTTCATGTTGTTAACATTGTCAAAGCTGTTAACTCGTCAAAAGTGACCACTGGTTACTGAGGTGTACTGGCTTACTGTTCATGGACCGGTAGTAGATTTAAACTTTAAACTATCAGGAAACTACACTTTAGTTTTGTAAACATATCACTATGTTTGATTTTAATGGGGTTTTATGTTATAATTAAGGGTATTTACCCATATGTGGTATGCCAGTCCAACAAGTGAAGGAAACCACCCTAAATGATACGGGCAAGAGGCAACACACAAGTCACCTTGCACAGAGCAATTAGAGCGCAAAAATTCAGAACGCCGAAATATAAATCAGCTTCCTGATGCCAACGAATAGACATTATGATTATAGTAGTTATGGGTTGTGACATCATGTACACCAGATGGGCAACCCTGGATAACGCGCACAATTTCTCACGAACAAACTCTACATACATGTAGGGCAGATTCATTATTTTCAACATTTCTCCCCAAGACATTAGTTTTCACTCAGACTATGGTTGTATGGTTGCATGATTTTCCTGGGGTGCTGACTTGTACTGTGAGGTGGCTGACCGCAGCACAAGGTGTCCTTTCCTATCAGTACATTGTAGTTAATCTCAGCTGGGTAACAAAATGTAATTAGCTGTGGACTTACCTTTGAACATGCTTTTGGAAGTTGCTCCATTTCATTTCATTTTATTAGACCTGTATAAATTAAAATAAACTTACCTTTCTCCATGCGTGTCTCAGTGGGTGAGAGAGCCGGAGGCGAACCAGGTTTGGGCCCAGGACTGGAATGACTTGATGGCTTTTTATTAGGAGAGGGTTTAGACTTCATTGTCTGTTCTACAGGAGTTACTGGCCGGCCTATCTTACTACTGCCTTCAATCCTATCGTATAAACATTTAAACAACATATTAATCACATTATTTAAATATTTATTTATAAATTTATTTGCTTACGTCACATTAAATATTTATAAAAATAACTAATAATACATAAATGATAATAAGTATGCTATCAATGCTATATCATATCAATATGAGAGGGGATGGTTGTTTTTTCATTCATGCAGTTTGGAGTCAAATTAAACCCTGACTCATGTTAATTATATGAGATTTTTAAGGACTGACTGATTGATTGATTGATTTAAGTTTGAAGTTTTAACAGGAAACAGCGAAAAAGTTGGTAAATGTTCCAGATAGACAATGTTCCACCAACGCCAAGTATGACAGCACAAAGAAAAGCTTTAAACAGACAACCGTTAACCATCAAATGATCTCTTTAAATAAAAATCATGCAAAGATTACAATTGAGAGAGAGAGAGAAATAAAAGGGTGCACATTAGACACAGACCAACAAACTAGCTTCTTGAAGCATGTTAGATCAGAGAGCACCTGTTTTACAACATACTCAGGGTTATTTCACTTATATGACGGCGTGCCAGCTGAATCGGTGAAGGAATCCACCAAAACAACACTGGAAACATAGAAAACGTCAAAATACACTTCAATACAGGATGAACAACAACAAATAAAACTGTTGGTATCTTATCGACCTTGTTTTCTTGAGCTGGATATGAGTGGAAAGTCTCTCCAAGGTGTACGTCCCTGTGTCATGGTCAATGATTAAAACACACTCCTTGGGGCACGGCCTCTTGTTTCCTTTATACACAGTGTGGCTGGATCCAGAGCCCTGTATGTGTTTACAACAAAATATATAAATATATATTAAATAACGGCGCCAAAATACTTCTGCCCACTCCCCACCCACCCAAAATATATAAAAAATATCTCTTTACAAAAATACATGTGGAAAAGTTAATACCGATAGTAAAAAAAAAAGTAACACTGCTAAAGATTTTATCAGAAAAATTTATAAACATTAATGGAAATTTCCCAGATTTTCTGTTTTATTGAAGTTTGCATTAAGTGAATTTCACTTATAAATGTAAAAACATTTTTTTATTACAGTATGTGTTTATTTTGTATCAGAATCACTATGCAAGTTTCACTTAATAATAACTTTGACACATGTATATGTTAAATATTACAAAAATAAATAAGTAAAACAAACCGCAACATGTGGTAACCCAACAGTCACTTGGTGGTTTTCACCAACTTCTACTGCAGCATCTTCACTGGTGTCCACTGAGGCTGGCTTAAAATCATCTACACAGAATCAATCAAAACATTATATAATTATAAATGCAAAGCTGTAAACATGACTTTTAAAAATGTAACTTCTTAACATTACACACATGACATCAAGACACCTATTTCATGATGAAGATGGTTGTTCAGAATGTGGTTGGCATTTTATTCCTAATGTAATCTTCCCAAATATGTTACCTCCCAGTTTTGTACACAAAACATGTCCCTTAGTCCCCTTCAAGAAAAAAAATGAATAAGAGTAATTATGAAGTATACGTATACAACCAACACATACATGTAACAATATTGATTGCAACTTCTGAATTGTTATTAACACAAAGTTTCAGTCTGTGACCATTCTCAACTAAATGATCTTAAAATCTTAACGATAACTCTCTTAAAGTAATTAAAAAAACAATATTTAAATCATGATGTGATATTCCAACCAATAAAACTATATTATACATTTGTTTGATTGTGTTTTACTCCATACTCAGCTTACACTGTCATGACTGTACATGTATTTCATATTTATTTTTTGTATGATGGCGTACCAGCTCCATGGGTGATTGATTGGTTGGTGTTTAACACCGTGCTCAAGGGCATTTCACTTACATGCATATGCAGTTTTGGGAGCACTGCTTGAACAGACGCAATGGCAACTATATGGAGCTGGACCTTGTAAAGTAGTATTACAAGGCCCAGTTCACCATGTTTACTGGGCTAATATGTAAACTGATTTGAACTTACATCTTATTGAATGGAACCCTACCGAGGATCCTCTCTTAAAACTGTCGCCCAATACAAGTTCATGGACCTCATTATCAACTCTCAGTGATTTGTCCGCCATTTCAAAGATTTATGTCTTTTGGGGCGATTCTGTACGTGTCCATATGTTACCAGTTGCACGTGCTGATGTTGTGATGAGCTAAGTTGTTTTCAACTACAGACACCATGTGATATCATAATCATGATGATTTTTAACTCATATTTCAGCATCCCTTGTAAACAACCGGTTTAACTCCGCCAAAAATAGCGAAACTTTAAGCATATCTTTCTTCGGATGTAACTTTGAACACCGAATTAGTCATACAAAAAAGTAAAACACAAAAAACTTCTATCCAAAAGTTACGTGTCAAATTAACTCGCCACAAGCAACACATCAAATTTGGTTTACTTAACATACCTTCATACAGCAAAGAGTTCCAACATGTGTGTCTGTCAAGTCTGTGTACAAGTTCGAGAAAAAAGAAACGTTTTGATCAGTTTTGTTTTAGACACGTAAAGAGCTAGGCTTCACGGCTGACAAATGATATAAAGTCATGTGATGAAGATCTAATTGGGATAAATACTTCGATAGAAAAGACACTGAATCAGAATAATATACAAACCGACGTCTAGCGATACAACAACAACTCGGGTTATCATACTACATGTAACACGTATGTACATGTTAATAACACAGGCCATCCTATCATGCCTATTAGCTCAATTAAATTAAACTAAAGACGTTTTTATTTACATTCCAGCCAATGTACAAATATCAAACAATCGGAGTATTTTTTTAAAAAAGAACTATGAGTGGGATATTATACAGGTCTCACTGATCTTTACTATGACTCAGTTTAGTCCATTAAAAAGAACTGGGAACGTCTTGACGGTTTGGCAAAATCCAAAATGTTAAAATCACCCGTCTAACTATTTCTCTGGCGCATTCTGAGCTAATGGGCATCAGGAAGTTGATTTTGAGTGGTGTCCTGTAAACATATTGTGGTGTCTTCTCTTTTGCCAGCATCGTTTCAGTTTCATCGCATCAGGTGACAAATCGTTGTCTAGTTACATGTAGTTCCCTTCATCGATTTGACTGGTACACCGTCATATGAGTGGAACAATATTAAGTAGGGGATAAAACCCCAATCAGTCTAAACATCATTCCCATTATTCTCTCTAACCTGTAGTCTATATACATGTAAACCATAAGCCACAGTGCCAGAGGGCAGAAGCCACTCCTAAAGCTGAAGACAGTTGTTCTTTGAAAGCTAGAGCTGTAGATATGTACAGAATTGTTTTATAATAAGTTTATTTTTTATTATAAGTCTAAACAAATAAACGAATTAAAGCTTGTATACATGATTGGTTTGTTTTTTACCAGACCTGCATGTACATTCACAAGATTTATACAATATTTGTATACACCCAAATGTCTTTCTCTGTGATATTATGTGCAAACTGCAACTGTCCAATATTCAGTACTATTGGAAGCTCACAGTTACTAGGACTATATTTGCTGTCAACCTTTTCATGCACCCCACAAATGAAATAACATTTTCTAACATCATCATGCTTAAACAGGGTAAATAATATAATGAATGTATAACCACATATATATGTAAATAAGGATCAATGTATTGTATGTGTTGTTAATTTGTTTAAACTTAATAACTCAGTTCTTTTTCTATTTCTTTGTTTACTTAGATAAAAATGGCAACCAGTACAGGAAATAAGGCTGGAGAAGAGGAAGACACTCTCTGCCAAGAAAATGATGATGAAGAAAAAAGAAAATGTACACACCAACATCTACCACGGTTGTTAACAGAGTCGGAAATACAGAAACTGGAGAAAGATAAAACTTTGCTGTCAGACTTTAAACAAAACAAACTGGAACTTGAAGCTCATAAAAATTGGGACAAATTTTACAAAAGAAACACAACAAAGTTTTTTAAAGATAGACATTGGACCAAAAGAGAATTTGAAGAACTTTTTGAACAGTCTAAAATGGTCAGCATGGATTTTAACTGATTCTTATATTATTGACTTCAGTACAAGTTTGTTTGTGATATTTAAGAGTCTAAGGTACATACTTTTTTGTGCATCAATCAGTTGTGAGCTGGTCGTTTCAGCATTGAGCCTTACATTTCTCCTCATTCCAGACATGCATTGGTATTGGTCCCTAATGCTGAAGATTAAGTACAATACATTTTGCATTTTTATTAAACAATTTGCTATTAACTCTGCATAAAGAAAGTATTCTTACTTAGTAGCTTTCATTGTTAAATGGCATATGTTCTAAATGCGGCTTCTTCCTGTTTTTTTTTTTTTTTTTTTTTTTTTTCAGATGGTATGATGATTTTTGATTTAAAGTCAGAATATTAATGAACCTTTCCTCCATTGTTTAATGTAAACCTTTTTTAAATGAAACTTCAATTAAATACTAACTTGTATCTGAATAAATTGGTTTCAGGGCCCCGATGACAGATTGACTCTGTTGGAAGTTGGCTGCGGAGTTGGTAATTTCATTTTCCCTTTATTAGAAGACAGTTCTCATTTGTTTATATATGCCTGTGATTTCTCCCCAAGAGCTGTTGACTTTGTAAAGGTAACATTACTGGATATTCATTAAAATTACAACAAACAAGATCAGTGGAAGTAAACTTTAATAGACTTCTGTCCCCTTGGATTTACAGCTTAGGTGTATCGAATGGCCATATTAAGGCCATTTTCACCATATTTTGTGATGCAAACTAAACTTCAATCACATGTAGATTAACATATAGGGTCCAGCCACACCTTTAAACATTGATATAGAGCTGATAATAGCAAAGAAAATTAAGGAATGAAACAGAACTTTTTACAATTACAGTAGGTCAAACCCACATACATTTATTCAACTGGAGATTTTTCATACATTTAATACCTTAAAGTGGTTTAGGAAGCAACAATTAATATATTTTAAATCAACTGGAGAATCCAGTCACGGTAGCTGAAATTGCTTCATAGGTTGACTGATCAGGTGATGTCTAATCAAGGGCCTAATATCATTACATACAAGGTCCATCACTGATACGAATAAGTGGGCTGTTTTCATACAAATGGACTTTAAGACCAGAGAAAAGGCTGGGTTTTGTTATGTGTTTTATGGTCTATCCAGGTATGTGATGGATATGGCATACAAAACAAATTAGCAAGCAGTTTTGAAAATAAATGAATGCTAGCCTGCTTCAATTATTAGGTGTATTCTGGACTCAGAAAGGGGTCTTGAAGGGGGACCAAGAAAGGGGTCTTGTAGGGGGACCAAGAAAGGGGTCTTGTAGGGGGACCAAGAAAGGGGTATTGTAGGGGGACCAAGAAAGGGGTCTTGTAGGGGGACCAACAAAGGGGTCTTGTAGGGGGACCAAGAAAGGGGTCTTGTAGGGGGACCAAGAAAGGGGTCTTGTAGGGGGACCAACAAAGGGGTCTTGTAGGAGGACCAAGAAAGGGGTCTTGTAGGGGAACCAAGTAAGTTTAAGTACAGAGATTCACATTTCACAATTCAGCAATTTAACTAATTGTATCTTTTTTTCCATCTAAATGACAGTGCTTCTCATTTCATTAGTAAACTATTAGTTTCTTCTGCTTGACAGGAAAACCCGCTTTATGACAGCTCAAAATGCAGTGCTTTTGTCTGTGATGTGGTGAATACACAACTTACCGGTCATATCCCTCCAGATATTGTCAACATAGCAACGCTGATATTTGTTCTATCAGCTGTTCACCCAAACAAAATGGTGGATGCATTGAAAAATATATATCAGGTTTGTTTATACATAAATCTGTTTGCTAAAGTACAGGCATGCAATTTACATTCAAGTTGGGGTTTTTATGCATTTAGATATTACATAATTAACATTTCATAAATAATCAATAAATAATGTTAATCAAAATAAATAAAACGACTCTGAAAATTGGGTACATACAAACAATGTTTAACACATTCAGAGTTGTTTGATTTATTTTGGTATTAGTTAAACTGCTCCATGTTCTAGTATAATGAATATGATTTAGCTTATCAACTTGTGCACTGTTGCTGAAGGCATTACATGTATGTGTCAAGGTTACATCCATTCTGTCTTCCTGGTGCTCTCTGAGCTAATGGGCATCAAGAAACCGTTTTGTTATGGTGTCAGGTTTTTTTTCGACCTGTAAATGTACATTAGTGTCTTCTGTGTTGAAAGCAGCAGTTCTTTTGTTTTAACGTAACAAAATGTCAAATTTTGTAGGTTCTTAAGCCGGGTGGCCTATTACTGTTCAGAGATTACGGTCTATATGACCATGCTATGATGAGATTTGCACCTGGGCATAAATTGTCTGAAAACTTTTATGTCAGACAAGATGGTACAAGGGCCTACTACTTCTCTACAGGTAAGAAATTTTTTTAAGGAAACAAGAGAATTTGAAAGTGTGTTTGGTCTTTCAAAGCTTTGCATTCATTCTGTAGTTTCATCTGCATTGCCAGTGCCCTATAGGGTAGTTTCTTTCACCAATGTGGGCGTCTGGGTGGGAGCCTCCTGTGTCCTGGTGATCTCTGAGCTAAGGTGAGTCAGGAGTCTGATTTGTTGTGTTTTGTCTGTGAATGTTTTGAACTGTCTTGCAAGTTACCATCATTGCTTAAGTTGTTTTTCCTTTGCCGATTCTTTTATAGTCTTATGGTGTAAACCTTAAATATGGCATGAAACTCCAATCAATCAATCAATCAATCCTTCACCAGTTGGGCTGACGTGCACTGATACATGTACAGATGAAAAATGCATGTACATATGTACTTGTTTTCACCATAATTCATGCATGTATTTGACCTACAAATGTAGTGATGCACTCATGACGTGAAATAAATGTTCTTCGCTGGAAGGTTTTTCAGTCAAATTCAGGGATAAGCTAAATATACCACAGATTTCGGCATAGAACCCACAGGGGCTATAAGACGTTTACATAATTACATAATTAACTGACATAATATAAATACCATCAGAAAAAAACTTACAAACTAGCCAAATGTTAGATTTTTTTAACGTTTGCAAGACCGAATTTGTGATTGTTTAAGGAAAGGCCTTATATTTTGATATAGCCAAGAGCCTCATCAATTCAAAATCCATCACTGAGCTTAATAATAAGAGGTTTATTTTAATATTATATCTTTTCTTCACAGATGTTGTAGAACGGCTAGCCACAGAAGCGGGATTTGAGACTTTATCTCTGGGTTATGTTGAGAGAGAGACTGTAAATAAGAAGGAAGATCTCCGCGTACCAAGGATATTTGTACAAGCTAAACTTAAAAAGATAACTTTGTGATTTAATGCTGTCATTTTTTTAAAGAGACTATATACAAGGACTCACATCTTTTTGCCCCCATAATTTCAAAGCTACGTTTCCATTTGTATGCTCGGGTGATTGGGTGGGAGACTCCTGTGCCCTGGTGATATTTGAGCTCAGGGGCATCAGGAAGCCGATTTGTTGTGTTATCCTGTTTGTTTCTTCTTTTATAAATGTTTTGTGGTCCCATCATTTAAGGTGGTTTCCTTGATTGGTCTGGCACGCCATCATTTGAGTGAAATGACCTTAAGTACGGCGTAAAATCACACTAAAACAAGCAAAACCCAAGTGTACGAACACCGATATGCCTTGGATGCTGAAAGCCGTACGGATGCACTTCTCCTATCAGATCATTAATTTTCCTAAGCAGAGACTGTCAGTGTGCTGGTGTTACCGGATTCTGCAAATGGAAATGTACCGATTGCTAAATGATTCGATCGAAGTTTGCCATATTGGCAACTGTATTAATGGAAACACTCACTGTATTAACTGTTGGGGTTGATTTTAACCTATCTGTGTCCATGCAAATGGAAACGCAGCTAAACTGTTTTACCACGCTCTTCAACTGTCAGGCCCACCCTATGTGGTTACTACTGAAACTTTCAAACGAATTTGGTTCAGACTCTAGCAGCTTTCTGTTAAGAGTACAGATGGGATTGTGTGCCATCAAAATATCAGATAAAGTTCATTTCTAAAGAGTCTTTGAAACCTTGGTATTCTCAGTGTAACGAAGTGAACATTATTAAAAATGTCACTTTAGAATTCAAGGTTGAAAGTTGAAAGTTGAAAACTGGAAACCTGCAAAGATATGACGTATGGTACATTACAGCACATTGCTTACTGTAAAAGTAGAATATTGCTGTTTTAAAGTGTATAAACTTCTTACCATTGTTGTATGATGTCACGTCACTAAATAGTTTCTTTGTTACGCAGTTCATTTAAGCTTGGTTTAGCTATTGAACAACCCAGCCCTACTTCAACCATTTCAAGTCAGAAATCAACTGTAATAATCATGATTGTAATTATATGTACAAGTATTCCATGGAAAACAAAGCACTAGCCTTTTAAATTTGATCTTCTGGTAAAGCAGACTCTAATCATGATCTTATGTATATACGTAGTACATGTACCCTAAATCCTCAACAAATTCGACCTCTAAGGCACAAACTATAAGTAATTTATTGAATGTTTAAGTGTGAATTTGGAACTGAAACTTACATTTTCTGGTAATTTAAAGTCTGAACTTCAT
>JAVFBZ010149527.1:2523-12888 GCA_032466195.1 Katharina tunicata
GAGATGATGTCCCGATAGTCATGTTATGGTATAGATGGCAATGAGATGATGTCCCGATAGTCATGTTATGGTATAGACCAAACATTTCCCTGATATGGACCTAGGCCTATAACATAAGGCATTGCAATCAAGATACGATTAAGTCGTGATACCATGACACATGTTGAGTTCAATAGTGGTATATTATAAGAGAATATCCGTGCAAGGAAATCGAGCTGGTATAGATAATAGATGTCGGCTTTATATTTTAAAATCAGTTAAGCACGGCGTCTACTAATGAGCAATCGTACCCAGTGTTATATAATATACTCATACCTAACATAAAACTCCAGCCTTTAATTTATGAGAAAGCAACATCATTCTAGACAAATTGAATAAAAATAGCAGTATACACTTAAGGTTTTTTTCCCCAGCATTTCTTGAAAGCTCTACATGCCCAAAGCAGCTGTTGAAAGACAGCCATAAAACTATGTGGTACCTGGTCTCGTTAGTTAAGTGTTTACCACGGTCGTTGAGATGAAATCATTCGGTTTAAAAGTATAGAATGTCAGCCCTTCTGGACCTCAACGGGATTTGCTTTCATAACAAGATTTATTCCCCTTTGATATTACCAAGCTCAAAGGAGTGATCAAACTGTTAGGACAAATAAGCGTTAAGGACTTTGCTAATTGATATATTGTTTAAGAGAATAAATAATGTTGTTTTAAGGAGAAAAGTGGCCAGTAGCAGGAGAAGGCGGGTGTACATGGTTTATCATATAACCTTATCAATGCAACTATTCCTTTCATGTTCTTCCGGTGATAAGCCCTCCAGTGGCCTCCCCGCCTACAGACAATTAGAGCGTTTGATCGAATTACCCATCCTTTAGGTAGAGGGGCATAGGAAAGAGACATATGATAACGAAATTTTACCCAGACTAAAAGAAAACTCTAAAGAAAAGTAGAAATCTAGACTGAAGCCTACAAAATGTATCAAAGAAAATTGTTGTCTAGAAACATTGCGTATACACAGCACCGGAGTGGCTTCACTTTGTCGTTGGTCATGGGAATTGATTTAAAATTTCGGCATTTTTTATTTATATAAGGAACAGGAAGGAAGGTCACTGTTTCCCAGAAAAAATATTTTATATATAGACTAAACATTGACTATTGAGGCACGACAATAGCACGACCAAGACTAACACAAAACGAGTTATACAGTTTGGCTATTTTCTGTATTCAAAAATACCAATTTTTCATAATATTTCGCTGCAGTTTTCCCAGATTAATGAAAAAGTCACTTCTACGAATCAAACCCTATTCCAGGAATAAAGCCCAATGCCACATGCACAGCTAGACTTTTATTAGACATTCGCATAACATAAATGTGAGACAACAATCACTGACCTCTGACATGATGGAGTTTAAAACATACCAACCTAAGGCAGCATGCACTTCTGACGACAAAAAAACTCATAGAACATGGGTTTCCGACAAAAAATTACTTCACATTGCACGGCTTTTGGAAACTATTAAATGCGTTATTCATCGACACCTTTAGAAACTAGATATCACTATTAGAGACGTACCACGCCACCATCATCTTAAAACTGGACCCACGCTAGATATCACTATTACAGACGTACCACGCCGCCATCATCTTAAAATCATTACGTTGTATCAAAAATCGGACTCCGACAAAAGATGTACAATAAACTAAATACCTGATAAGTTTAAAGCCAATCTGATTAAATACGTAGAGTCGTAGTAGTTTATGTTTGCTTCAAATAATTACAACTGTAGGACTCCAGAATAAACCATGACAACTGGTACAACAAATTACAACTGCGGAACTTCAGAAAACATGAAATATGGTACTTCAGGTTGACTTTAAACAATTACAACTGCAGGTCTCTAAAAAATGACAAATGGTACTTTACACAACAGTTGCCTTCAAACAGTTACAACTGCAGGGGTCCAGACAAAATGACAAAAGGCACTTTCAAACAAACCAATTAGAACGAAAACACGGCAATAGGATTCATGCAACAGTCGATTTCTAACAATTACAACTGCAGGACTTAAGACAAATTTACACTGCAAGCACCTTTGTGGGGGTAATATCATTGTAATACCGTACCGTCACCATGATGGGATCATATCATTGTGATACAGTACCATCACCATCATGGGATCATATCATTGTGATGCAGTACCATCACCATCATGGGATCATATCATTGTGATACAGTGCCATCACCATCATGGGATCATATCATTGTGATACAGTAACATCACCATCATGGGATCATATCATTGTGATACAGTGCCTTCCCCATCATGGGATCATACCATTGTGATACAGTACCATCACCATCATGGGATCATATCATTGTGATACAGTACCATCACCATCATGGGATCATATTATTGTAATACAGTACCATCACCATCATGGGATCATACCATTGTGATACAGTACCATCACCATCATGGGATCATATCATTGTAATACAGTACCATCACCATCATGGGATCATATCATTGTGATACAGTACCATCACCATCATGGGATAATATCATTGTGATACAGTACCATCACCATCATGGGATCATATCATAGTGATACAGTGCCTTCCCCATCATGGGATCATACCACTGTGATACAGTACCATCACCATCATGGGATCATACCATTGTGATACAGTGCCTTCCCCATCATGGGATCATACCATTGTGATACAGTACCATCACCATCATGGTATCATATCATTGTTATACCGTACCATCACCATCGTGGGATCATATTATTGTAATACAGTACCATCACTATCATGGGATCATACCATTGTGATACAGTGCCTTCCCCATCGTGGGATCATACCATTGTGATACAGTACCATCACCATCATGGGATCATACCATTGTAATACAGTACCATCACCATCATGGGATCATATTATTGTTATACAGTACCATCACCATCATGGGACCATACTATTGTAATACAGTACCATCACAATCATGGTATCATATCATTGTTATACCGTACCATCACCATCATGGGATCATATTATTGTAATACAGTACCATCACGATCGTGGGATCATACCATTGTAATACAGTACCATCACGACCGTGGGGTCATACCATTGTAATACAGTACCATCAGCACCGTGGGGATCATATCATTGTAATACAATGCCACCACCATCGCGAGATCATACAATTGTAATACAATACCATCACCATCATGGGATCATACCATTGTAATACAGTACCATCACCATCATAGGATCATACCATTGTAATACAGTACCATCACCATCATGGGATCATACCATTGTAATACAGTACCATCACCATCATGGGATCATACCATTGTTATACCGTACCATCACCATCATGGGATCATATCATTGTAATACAGTACCATCACCATCATGGGATCATATCATTGTGAAACAGTACCATCACCATCATGGGATCATACCATAGTGATACAGTGCCTTTCCCATCATGGGATCATACCATTGTGATACAGTACCATCACCATCATCGGATCATATTATTGTGATACAGTACCATCACCATCATGGGATCATACAATTGTAATACAGTACCATCAGCACCGTGCATCCATACCATTGTAGACCAGTTGAATCGTCATGTCATCTTTTTTCGGTTTGAGATGACCATAGGCATTGCGCATCCTGATGTGTCCAAAAAATTATCACTGTAAATTCTAAGACTAGGAAGTAGATCGATAAATAAATGAAAAAAACATTAACTTAAAAAATAAAGCCCGAATACGATTGCACTATGAAGGAAATAACATTACTTTTTTACATGTAAGTCAATATTAAATAACATAAATACAATTTAATACAGTTTCAATCACTGCCAGCACCCACACAGCCAAAGCAGGTTGTTTTTATTATAACGTCTCTAATTCGTAACGGCGAACTATTTTACAGATCTGCTGACATGTGGCTATTGTTGTGCACCGAATAGCTGATGATGATCAGAGAAATACTTTCCAAATAACAATAACCACATTTCTATTATTAGTCATTTACACTACATCGACCTTTACCAACCATCTTTATTAGCATCATGTGTTATTTCTGGGGAATATTTCTGGGTAGGTTTTATTAATAATTCCTTTCATCTTGTTTGCGGTGTTCACTTGACGGATATTCCTGTACCGGCAGTGTGTTTATTAACCGAAACATGCACACGGTGCGACAAGTACAAAATCATCAAACAATGTCCTGAACGTGGAAGAAATATATTTTGGGGAAAGTCATCTAGCATTTAGCAAGCCCAACGTCTACATGGTAAATTATACCAGGTGGTAAGATCAAACGAAATACAGGTGCTGGCCAAACGACGATCAAGGCTAATGGTTTATACGTGTCATGTGTTAAAATCACACGTTAACAAATGTAATCAGAATATATGCGAATTCGGCTAAATGAATATGTTTTCGTTTAGTCTGATATATAACTGTATAAAACTTCTATTTATAGTATTCTAGTACGGTCCTTTCGTTACAAACGTACCGCGGTTATAATCGTACCTCTCATTTACCGCTTATCCTCGCATCATTAAATCTCATCAGTTCGATTCTCTATGGAAGCCGCATAAGATAAAGCGGCTATGGGCACACGGTCACCTGGCTTTTCGATAATAGTAAATAAAATATGTTATTAAAAATTTACCATTTTGTGTGTTTATTATATTTGCGACACACACAACATCTAAAAAATGATTTAACAAAAGTAAAGAAACCTACATCATTATATTAAAGATATACACAGGTTCTGAAACACAAAACAGAAATCACTAGGACACCTCTCCAATCCAAACGCATTTAAAAAACAAAACGGCTGCATCTATTTTCCTCACGGCGTCGCCTATACAACGTCCACATTTCAAGTATTCGAATAATGCATAAAGTTTACCAAACATTTCCCGATCTTGCACAAACAATTCACATTCTATACTAATTCATCTGCAAATCGACCATTACGGCACGATTATTGAAAAAGTTTGATACCGGTTGTCAGAAGACTCTCATTTAGCTGACGTCACTAAATATCTCCATGATGGTCAAATTACAATATATGTTTTTAATTAATATTTTTAATATTATTTATTGTCTATTTACCGCTGTTTCGCTGATTTTCCTTGATTCGGTCGTGTCAGTTAGTTCTTCAGGTAAACAATTCGATATTTTGATAAATGGTATAGTCAGACTATTTCTTATCTGGCTTTACACAGGATCTAATCTGTCAAACTTGCTCTTTGACATAGGAACTAATGCCCAGAACACATGATGAGAAGAAGCATCGTATCTATTTCACAGGAAGAATGTTCAATGTTCTTTCACAGGAAGAATGTTCAATGTTCGGTGTATCGGTTATATTTCTAGATTTATTTTTATCGTTAAGCCATTGCATGGAAATAAAAGTCATTGGTACAGAACAGCTTTGTATTTTTATTTTTTAAAAAATTGTTCAGGGCATATTTCTGTTAAACGAAGGGCTGTTCATTGATGGTAAAAATGGTTGGTCTTGCGTTGATAAATGGATACAATCCCTGAGATACTTTTGGTCGTCTAGCTTTAATAAGTTCCATCCAATTATCACTGAGTAGGTATTTATTTAGAATGGTTTTGAAGACGTATATAAGCCATCCCTCTGTTGTAGCAGGGAGTGTTCCTCTGGGCCGACCTTACTCCAGTGAGATGCATAAGTTCCACTGACTCTTAACCACCCCTTAAGCGCCTTCAGATCGCAGAGTACGTTCACCGCTAAGCCCAAATAAGTTAGATTTTCCACATGAAAGCGCTGTGGTAAACATCAATGAGTTACCTGTTATTCTATAGTGTTGCTAGGAAAACTGTCCCGGACCCCTTGATTTGTTGGAATTGGAAAAAAACTACACGCATTGTTTAAAAGATGTACATTCAAAGAGCTCGAAGTGTTGGGATTCACAGGAACGTAAGCTAAGACCATGACAACACAATGCCTCCAGTACTGGTCGCCATGGTATTTACGTTAAACGTAGCCTAAGATCGCTTTGTGAAACGGGCCCCTGTGTTGATAAATACCCGCTTTAAGACACATTTACAAAGTGAATCATAATAAATGTTATAACGGTAAATAACGGCATTGTACTTGGTTTTATTCGTGAATTTATTATTTACTATGAGACTTACTAAAGGGTGAATAAATATTATAATGCGGTTATATTCATTAAATGGCACCTGATAGTGAATTTGTACTAACAAATATGATTAGGATTGTATTGCTGAAAGAAGTACTCCGGCTCCCTTGCGTCGATTGACCAGTTCTGTGGCCGAGCAATCCTCTGCTACTCCCTTGCGTCGATGGCCCAGTTCTGTGGCCGGACAATCCTCTCCTTATCCCTTGCGTCGATGGCCCAGTTCTGTGGCCGAGCAATCCTCTCATACCCCCTTTGCGTCGATTGCCCAGCTCTGTGGCCAAGCAATCCTCTCCTACTACCTTGCGTCGATGGCCCAATTGTGTGGCCGATCAATCCTCTACTACTCCCTGGAGTCGATGGCCCATTTCTGTGGCCGAACAATCCTCTGCTACTCCCTTGCATCGATGGCCCAGTTCTGTGGCCGAACAATCCTCTGCTACTCCCTTGCGTCGATTGTCCTGTTCTGTGGCCGAGCAATCCTCTCATACTCCCTTGCGGCGATGGCGTATTGATGTAATCCTGGAGTCGATGGCACAATTGTGTGACCGATAAATCCTCACCTAGCCCCTTGAGTCGATGGTACATTTCTGTGGACGAACAATCCGCTCCGACTCCCTTGAGTCGATGGCAAAAGTCAGTGGCTTAGAAATTCTCTTTAATTTCCTTTAATCGATGGCACAGCTCTGTGGCTAAGAGCAATCCTCTTCTACTCCCTTGAGTCGATGGTACAGTTCTGTGACCGAGCAATCCTCATCTACGATGGTACAGTTCTGTGACCGAGCAATCCTCTTCTACTCCCTTGAGTCGATGGTACAGTTCTGTGACCGAGCAATCCTCTTCTACTCCCTTGAGCTGATGGTACAGTTCTGTGACCGAGCAATCTTCTTTTACTCCCTTAAGTCGATGGTACAGTTCTGTGACCGAGCAATCCTCCCTAACTTCCTTTAGTCGATAGCACAGCTCGTGGCTAAGAGCAAATCTGTTCGACTCTTGTTCTGTAGCTAAGAGAGTCGACCTATATTTATTTAAGTTTTGCCAAATATAAGAATAGAGGAAAACACACAACTATAGTCGAATGTCCAGAACATGTTTACGATTGTTGATTGATTGTGATTAGGATTATATTGCTCCGGCTCCCTGAAGTTCTGTGACAAACCAATCCTCTTCTACTCCTTTGAGTCGATGGTACAGTTCTGTTGCAGACCAATCCCCTTCTACTCCCTTGGGTCGATGGGACAGTTCTGTGGCCGATCAATCATCTCTTACTCCCTTGAGTTGATGGTACAGTTTTGTGATCGGTGAATCATCTCTTACTCCCTTGCGTCGATGGTACAGTTCTATGGCCGACCAATCCTCTCTTACTCCCTGGAGTCGATGGTACAGTTTGTGGTCGATCAATCATCTCTTACTCCCTGGAGTCGATGGTACAGTTATGTGGCCGATTAATCCTCCCCCAACTCCCTTTAGTCGAAGGCACAGCTCTGTGGCTGATCAATGCTCCTCCAACTTCCTTTAGTCGATGGTACAGTTATGTGGCCGATTAATCCTCCCCCAACTCCCTTTAGCCAATGGTACAGTTCTGTGGCCGATCAATCATCTCTTACTCCCTGGAGTCGATAGTACAGTTTGTGGTCGTCAATCATCTCTTACTCCCTTGCGTCGATGGTATAGTTATGTGGCCGATCAATCCTCCGCCAACTTCCTTTAGTCGATGGTACAGTTATGTGGCCGATTAATCCTCCCCCAACTCCCTTGAGTCGATGGTACAGTCTTGTGACCGGTGAATCATCTCTTACTCCCTTGCGTCGATGGTATAGTTATGTGGCCGATTAATCCTCCCCCAACTCCCTTTAGTCGAAGGCACAGCTCTGTGGCCGATCAATCCTCCTCCAACTCCCTTGAATCGATGGTACAGTTCTGTGGCAGATCAATCCTCCTCCAACTTCCTTTAGTCGATGGCAAAGCACTGTGGCCGATTAATCCTCTCTTGCTCTCTTGAATTGATGGTACAGTTCTATGGCAGATCAATCCCCTTCTACTCTCTTTAGTCAATGGTACAGTTCTGTGGCCGATCAATCATCTCTTACTCCGTTGCGTCGATGGTACAGTTCTGTGGCCGATCAATCATCTCTTACTCCGTTGCGTCGATGGTACAGCTCTGTTGCCGATCAATCCTCCTCTAACTTCCTTTATTCGATGGCACAGCTCTGTGGCCGATCAACCCTCTCCTACTCCCTTTCATCGATGGTACAATTCTGTGGCCGATCAATCCTCTACTACTCGTTTGAATCGATGGTACAGCTCTGTGGCCGATGAATCCTCCTCTAACTTCCTTTATTCGATGGCACAGCTCTGTGTCCGATCAATCCTCTCCTACTCCCTTGAATCGATGGTACAGCTCTGTGGCCGATCAATCCTCCTCCAACTTCCTTTAGTCGATGGCACAGCACTGTGGCCGATCAATCCTCTTCTACTCCCTTGAATTGATGGTACAATTCTGTGGCCGATCAATCCTCTCCTACTCTCTTGAATCGATGGTACAGTTCTGTGGTCGGTCAATTCTCTCCGACTCCCTGGAATCAATGGTTCAGTTCTGTGGCCAATCAATCCTCCCTAACTTCTTTTAGTCGATAGCACAGCTCGTTGCTAACAGCAAATCTGGTCGACTCTTGTTCTGTAGCTAAGAGAGTCGACCTATATTTATGTAAGTTTTGCCAAATATAAGAATAAAGGAAAACACACAACTATAGTCGAATGTCCAGAACATGTTTACGATTGTTGATTGATTGTGATTAAGATTGTATTGCTCCGGCTCCCTGAAGTTCTGTGACCAACCAATCCTCTTCTACTCCTTTGAGTCGATGGTACAGTTCTGTGGCAGACCAATCCCCTTCTACTCCCTTGAGTCGATGGTACAGTTCTGTGGCAGATCAATCCTCTCCTACTCTCTTGGGTCGATGGTACAGTTCTGTGGCAGACTAATCCCCTTCTACTCCCTTGGGTCGATGGGAGAGTTCTGTGGCCGATCAATCATCTCTTACTCCCTTGAGTCGATGGTACAGTCTTGTGACCGGTGAATCATCTCTTATTCCCTGGAGTCGATGGTACAGTTCTATGGCCGATCAATCATCTCTTACTCCCTGGAGTCGATGGTACAGTTTGTGGCCGATCAACCATCTCTTACTCCCTTGCGTCGATGGTACAGTTATGTGGCCGATCAATCATCTCCTACTCCCTTGAGTCGATGGTATAGTTATGTGGCCGATTAATCCTCCCCCAACTCCCTTTAGTCGAAGGCACAGCGCTGTGGCCGATCAATCCTCTTCTACTCCCTGGAGTCGATGGCACAGTTCTGTGGCAGATCAATCCTCTCCTACTCCCTTGGATCGATGGTACAGTTCTGTGGCAGATCAATCCCCTTCTACTCTCTTTAGTCAATGGTATAGTTCTGTGGCCAATCAATCATCTCCTACCCTCTGGAACCGATGGTACAGTTTTGTGGCCGATCAATTCTCCCCAATTTCCTATATTCGATGGCACAGCTCTGTGGCTAAGAGCAAACCTGTTCGACTCTTGTTCTGCAGCTAAGAGAGTCGACCTATATTTATGTAAGTTTTGCCAAATATAAGAATAACGGAAATCACACAACTGTAGTCAAATGTCCAGAACATGTTTACGATTGTTGACACGTGACGAATCTCTTCCCACTTCTGACGACTTACTGATAGCGTTTAAAGCGGAGTTCAACAATGGACGAGCTTTATCTTATTTATACTTTTATCAATAAACTTATGCTATATAACCTATGAATATGTATCGATGTTATTATACCTTGATAACGACATCTGAAAGGTGATAGTAACAAATATACGAAGACGTTGAAATCCATTCAGAAGTTAGTATTACCATTAGCAATCGAAAGCCATGGTACTACACGACGATGGTATGATGACAAGAAGGTCGTGCATGGTAGGTCTATCACATGACAATGATGCAATGACACGAAGGCCATGGTAAGTGTACCGCATGCCAATGATGTGATGACACGAAGATCATGGTAGGTCTACCGCATGACAATGATTCGATGACACGGAGGCCATGGTAGGTTTACCACATGACAATAAAGTGAAGAGACGAAGGCCATGGTAGATCT
>JAVFBZ010149538.1:3568-19539 GCA_032466195.1 Katharina tunicata
AGAATGGAGATTTCTTAAATCTGACAAAAAAAGTTATATTTCTCAATAAATTCACGGTACATCTGATGTTGAGTGTCTATGATTTTTTTTTTTTTTTTTTAAAGCAAAATGCAGGTAAATAAAGTTGACACATGAGTGATATACCTTTATTAAAAGTGTTATAGGCTGCTTTGATTTCCACCCCATCAATAAGTGGAATATATTTGAGTATCAAGTTAACTATTGTGCTTTATTCAGCCAATAATAAGCACAAACAGACCAGGATATATTACATTTTTCCAGTTTTTGATTAATATCAGTATACACTGTTACAAACGTTTTTTATAAGCCCGATGAAAATCGGTAGTATTATGGTATGACCGACGTCCGTCCATCCAGATGGCTCCAATCCGTTTCCAATCCGGAGCAGAACTCGAAAGCTATAAGGCCTATCTTTGTGAAACTTGGAAGGCACATTAACCATTGAGTGTAATTGTACTTATTGCTATTACGGCGGATTCACTAATATTTTTAATTTTTTCTTATTTCTATAGATACAAAGTTGGACTTAATCTAAATCATAATCAGAAGTGAATTTTATTTCCGGAGCAGAACTAAAAAACTATAAGGCCTATCTTTATGAAACTTGGTGAACATATTCACCATCCACTGTAGTTTTGCCTTTTCCTATTAAGGATTCAGCATTAACGCTAAATAAAAAAATCCATGGATACCTTGGTATGATTGGTATCCAAATCAATTTCCCTGTTTTTGCATACTTCCTTAGAAGATGACATGTTGCGTATTATAATTTGACATGTCTTTGGTTACCATGTCATGGTTATCATAGGTTCATTAAGGGTCTATATCGCACCACACTGGGGCGTATGTTGGGTTTACTAATACTCTTGTTTGATTTGTTTTTTCAGACATGGAGTGGCACGAACAGATTACCACATATTACATGATCCCAGTTTGTGCTTCCAAGAGGTTATACAGTGTAAAACAAGTCAGTTATATGCTTCAAAAGCAGGACTTCGCAATTCAAAACGTAAGACAATCTTGTGCGTAATTAAACTTTTATGCAATGTGATTCAAATGTTCTTCATTAAACTAATTGAAATCACTAACTTCTGTAAATCTTATAAATAAATTTGATTTTCATGGAGTCTTTGACGTCTGCTTATTTGTAATGTCAAGAAAATATGTAGCATGCAAATGTATTATTCTGGCTTGCGCAATTTATTTTGACTATCAGCTAATTTTTGCAAACTTTTATTTGTGATAGCTAAATATGTTCTGTTTCTGAATTGAAGCAGACACACCAAGTATGAAAGGAGAAGATGACATGGACGATGATTTATCCGAGCGACCGCCTCCGTTGTTAGAAAGAGAGGGAAGTCCAGTGAAAATAGAGAAAAACGAAGACAAAGAAAATATGACGGAGAATTCAGACAAAGAAGACTTGCCGGGAAAGATGGAGGTGAGCAGTAGTCCAATTAAAGATGAACCCGAGGAGACAGATTCTCTGAAAAAAGAACCAAAGTCACCTCCGTCAAAAGAAGATTCAGAGTCCATGGAAGTTGATGAGGTATCCCCCAAGAAAGAGTTAAAGTCTTCTGAAGAACCAAAGAAATCCCCAAAACCTGAATCAAAATCACCGAGGAAAGAGCTTGCAAAATCTGACGATGAAAAGGACGTATCAAAAACGAACGGTGAAGTTGACGAGAGTGAGAAAAGCTCTGATATGGACGGCAAGCTAGTGATTGATATGTCAATGAATTTGAGTCACAAAGACGATAGTCAGAGTGCTAGTCAGAATCAGGAACCTGAGGCTCCAGAAAAAACAGAAACCCCTGTCGACGAGGCGGAAGAAGAGGTTAAACCCAAGGAAGAGAAAGAAGACCCGGTAAAAGACGAAGCCCCCGAGAAAGAAAAACCTGAACTCAAACCAGAAATCAAAGTGGAGAAGTTTGAAGACATGGCCAGCTCTACACCCTCGCGTTCACAGGTATGTTCTCCTTTGTTTTAGTCGGCCATTTTTTTCTTATTTTCAGTACAGATAATTTTAACGAGCAGCATTTCAAGAAATGTTGATTGACATAAAAATAATAAAACTATTTCATTAATTAAATGTTCAGTCTTCTGAATTGTTTCACACAGTGAATATTGTTTGTTTGTAATCAGTCCTCTAACCATTACATGATTTTATATTGCAGAACTTAACAACGTTTACTGGGTTAATTTTTAATGCTTAATCTAAAAAGTTACACAAACAACTGTTTATCCTGGTGTCCTAAATTGTATGTTTTTGAGAGAGCATCTCAAGTACGGAAATTAATTAAAAAAAGCTATATACATTATTATGTGCAAATTATACATTTTTTTCTGTTACTAGAAACTTTCTCTAGCTTGGTCAGTGTAAATTTAAAGGCCTTAATAGTATATGAACTACAGTTATTTCGTTTGTCCACAGCACTTTCCAAGTCTGTTTGGTGATGAAAGTAGTGTGGATATGATGGGAAAAGAAGCCACTGTAGCTGAATTACTGGCCCAATCTGTGCACAACTCTACAATACAATGGCCCAAGGTAAGCATCACCAGTAAAACATGTACTTGAATATACTATCTGCTTTTGTTTAAAATCACTAGTGGTCACATGACTTAATATCATGCCAACAGTGGACTTCCTGTTATTGTTGTTTTTGTTGAATATGAGCTGCACTTTGAATTATCCAGATAGGGGTGTGGAAGAAACTGTTGGATTTTGGGATAGCTGGAAGATAAACAATCTTAAGACATGCATTGCGATTGTACCAAAGCATATAGAAAGGGCTTTCTTAGTGTTTTAAATACCAGTAACAATGTTAGTTTTTCTCTCACCAATACTGTAATTATTTCTTGGTGTGATATAATGTAATTTTGTGTCTGAACCTCTTTGTTATGTTTAACAGGACAAGGTTGTTTTCAACCGATTGGAGCATATATGTTACGCGATTGACCATGGGGAATGGCCTATAGTAAAGCGGAGTTATCTTCTCGCTGGCGGAGACTCGAGGAGCGCCACACCAGTTGGAGCATCGACTCCTAAATCTGAGAGTTTGGCGGGTGACTACAGTTTGTCTGACGCCCCGGACTCGGCGGTGGAAGGGTTAAAGGTGAACTATGATGATGATGATGATGAGATTACCAGGGACATAACTAGCGTCCACGTCTCTCAGGTATTGTTCTTTATTTCTAGCTGGCGGCGGGAGTCTGGGTGGCCCCACAAGGCCCTGCATCCTGCCCTCTCCCCACCCACCACCCTGGCTGTCACTGGACCCTGGCTCACCGGAATGGCTTCAGTCGATTGGTTACAGCTTACATGAACACCTGGCTGATTGGTTTACGGCTTACAACAACATATGGCTGCTACTGCTCTACTGCATGATGATACCTGGCTTTTGGCATTTCTATATGACTACTGCTTCCACTTTTTTTTTTTTTTTCAATTTATTATTTTTTCCAGATGTCCTTTCTATTTATACTCCGTACTTGTTATAGCTGTCTTTGGTCCCAGCACTTCAATTTTAACATCATAAAACATCAGGGCTATTGATGCTTTAATAAAATATTAACTTCCAAATGATAGTTCATGGCAAATATAGCTTGGAGTACAAATTCATTTGCTATATTATTTATTTTTTTCAATTTTTTATTGGACAGTTTGTGGTATGAGTGACACCAGAAAAATAACAATTGATTACCTCAACAATACATTGTGACAGTGTTGTTGTAATCAGTTGAAAACAATTTGTAGAACAGCATCCAATTATGTGGCTTAGTGGTTTTGTTATTTTTGTTGCATGACTGGTTAAAGTGGTACAGAAGTTCTATTGTCATTCTTTTATTGTCGTTCTGTGGTTGGATTTATGTTGTTGAACGACAAGTTAAGCGCTTACTGTAAGACAGGTTTACAATAACTGTGACGCTTTAGGACACATTTTCCCCTTTAAATCATATAGGGCTCTAGGATGGGTGCTTCCGGTGCTCTGGTGCTCACTCAGCTAAGGGACCTGTAACTGTCCTGAGTTCACTTGTGTGCTACCTGTGTTATTGGCTGGTTTCCATAGCCTATTGGGCTGGCATGTCGTCATAGGAGTAAAATAACCTTAAGTATGACGTAATACGCCCAATTAATCAGATTAATCATTAATACTTAACCATCAGTTGCAAGGATCAAAATTTACTTATACTTGTAGGACATTGCTGATAAAAATTGCATAATCATGTATTATTAATTGAGACCAGTGAAGCAAAATGTACTGATTGGAGCAATGATTGTCAAGAAAATCTTCTTTTTTTTTTTGCTGGGAGGAACAAATAGATAATTTAGTCGGTTAAATTTCAGTTTGTGAAAAAAAAATTAATTCTTGAATAGACAGGTATATAGAACATAAAACAATAAAGTAAAATTATAAAGACGCTGTAGCTGCTGCTGTTGTTGTTGTTGGGTTGAAGTGGTGGGACTCTAGATAGGCTGATGTCGAAATGTTTAATCTTTGTCTGAGTGGTATGTTTTGTCCTGTGGTAAATCATCATCATCATCTTTAACATTATTAATCAGCTTTTATTTTTTATTGAATATGAATAAGTTATTTTCTTACATGCAGGCTTAGTGGAGTTAATTGATCTGTCTCAATTTTTCAGTCCGTTTTAAACTAATACATCTATCAAGCTGTTTAAAATTGTACTCTATGAGCTAAGTAGGCCGATTGGTTGTGGCACCCTGTTTTCAGTCTTGTTTGGGTCTCATGGTGTGTTTGTCTCTTGTCAGTGTTGTTCTGGGTGGTTTCTTTCGCCAGTTGGGCTGTTTTCCTTCCCCCACTGGTCTTGCACGCCGTCATGAGTGAAATAATCTTAAGTACAGTATTAAACCCCAATCAATCAAAAAAGCTGTATTTAAAATGAGCTGCCAGAGAGTGCATGGCAACTTCTGTTATTTGGTTGGTTTTCCTATCAGCATAATAACGTTACCATGGAAAAAGGCCCATATATAATCAATAACTTCAGATGTCTGTTACATGAATCAAATTTTTATTATTCTGAATGGGTGTTTGTTTATACATGTCGATGTCATTATATTTAATGATGTAGAGAAACCATTTTTGCATGTACTCAATAAACAATAAGTGTGAATAATATTTATATAATTTTCAAGAGTAATCACACTGGCACAGGGATATTGGCTAATTATAACCAATGAATCCTTTCGGAGAGCCTTCATTGGTGCTGTTAATGAAGAGATTTATGTCTTTTCTTCAGAGCAGTTTGTCATTTCATGAAGAGCTTAAGTAGTCCAGACTTACATGTATGTGTTATAGAGCATATGCCTTTAGTTCAGGACTCCATCCCAGTTGAATACATGCAATTTATTCTTTCTCTACATTGATAAATATATATTTATTTGGGTATTATCAGGTTTGCATCCCTTAAATAACCAAATTTCCGGACCAATTATGAAAAATGGAAATCCGCCTTTAGATTTTAATTCAAAACTTGTTGAGAAAAATGGTTCGTTTGTAACCCTTCATCAGCATCATTGGTGAATTAAACAAGGGCATTTAACATTCTTCTAACAATATATTCTTCTAATATATTTATGTTACAAGGATTTTAAGTCCCTTAAATAGCTTAATATTAGCTAATATACTCATATAAGTAACATACTCCTTCAAATAATTTATTCTGATCTCAACAATTGAAATATTTTATGTTTTTTATTTACTTTTTGGCCGTTGTAAATTAAAGACTTAAAATTATTCAAATTTGCTCAAAAATATTTCAATTAGATTTAGTCAAGAAACACTTTCTGATATATAAATCATTGTGGTTTCAAAACATTTAGTATTTTCCAATTATCTCTGTTCAGCCAAGTGAAACAAAATATGTACAACCGTAATATTAAATAATTTTATTAAAAAAGTTTGTGCCAAGCAAAATGAAAATGATTAACCTTCTATATTCTCAGGTTTTATTTACATATTTGAATAAGTAATTAACTTTCCTTGTTTTCTACACCTTTTTAGAATGACGGACTTAAGATGACCTTCCAAAAGAGGCGCAGACGAAGAAAATTAGAGATTGAAGAAGAAAGGGGTAAGGTTATAAAAGTGTTTTATTTATGGTGTTATGACCTGTATCCAAAGTGATTGGGCCAAGGTAACCTTAACCCCGTGCTCTGAAATACCTTTTGCTGTTCATAACTTCGTACGGAAAGCATTGCAGAAGCTTATACTTTGCCAAAAAATGTTCTGTATGTATAGGGTGTGTGCCATGACCTACAACCAAGATCCTAGGTCAAAGGTCATAGTCTCCACTCAAATGCATCATTTTATTTCACAATCAAAATAGCAAAGCTCAAGCAATTCTTACATCAAACTTAACCTCAGACTTATCCCACACTAAAACTTATAGTCTTATTATTTAATACTTCCCAACCCCAGTCGAGGTGGGAGTGTATTAATTTTAGTACTCTATTGGACGTGGCAAATCAACAACTTCCCGCCCCATTAGAGGTGGCAAACCAACAAGCTGCTGTCCATTTGGAGGTGGGAAAACTATAAATTACGGGTGAACATATCATCCATACAATGTTATAAATAGAGTTAATAATCGTCAAATTTACAACTTTGGTATTTAAACTATGTCTTGTTAACGATGGGAGCCTCCTGCGCCCTGGTACTCTGAGCTTAAATGCATCAAGAAGCTGATTTGTTGTGGTGTACTGTTCTTTGGCATGTATCTTGGTGTCTTCTGTATTGCCAGTGTCTTTTTCGGTGGTTTCCTTCACCACTTGGGCTGGCACACTGTCGTAGGAGAGAAATAACCTTTGTACGTCATCAAAACAGCAATAAAAAAAACAATAGTTATCAATAACAACTTCTGTATTTAATTGTGAGTCTGGTGTCGTTGTCTAGTATGTGATATGCTGAACGTTATTTATGCCTGTGTTGTTGTTGTTGTTTGCAGCTCGCCTACAGCAGTTGATGAACCAGAGTGCCATGTCCAGTGATGGGGAGAGTCAGGGAGAGATTCTTAACTACAGCTCAACGCCGGTCAGTAAGGTAATGTGATTTATATCTTACCTTTACCACAAATTTAGCCAGTGTGAGAAATAAGGTGTAACTTTACTATAGATGTTCGTTACATTCTAAAACTTATTTTAATAAATAGTCCGTCTTAAGGGGGTTTACCCTGGTTCCCTGGAGCTAAGAGTCATCAGGAAGCTCTTTTGTTGTGGTGTCCTTTTCGCGTCCTGTAAATGTCACGTATTTTGTGTGTTACCAGTTTTGGTGAGGTGGTTGCCTTCGCCTATTGGGCTGACACATGTATGCTGCCATGAGTAAATAATCTTAAGTATAAGTAAAACCCCTATCAAACAAGCAAATGTACTGTCCATTGATTAACATTGACATTGTATAATTAACAGCGTGGAAAATCTTCTGACAAATTAGTCAATGGGAGTGGAGCAAGACTGGAGGAGTCGATGATGATGGCACAGGCTTTGGCCCAGGCTCATGCTCAAGCCCAGGCAGAGGCACAAGCCCGTATCCAGGCGGCTCAAGCTGCAGCTCATGCACATATGGCACAAGCTCAGGCTAGGGTAAGTCAACACCAGTATGTTTACAAAGTCAATTTATTGGCCGGATGTGATCTAATAGAATGTTCAATTCTGTTGTTTGGCTGGCTGGTGTACGGTTTAAGTAGTTCGTAAGAGTTTTTTTTTTCTGGGTGTCTCAGTAGGCTAAGCGTTTGCTAGCTGATCCCATTTCAATCAACAGCCACTTAGGAAAGCTTTTTGCATCACGAAATGTCAAAGTTTTTTTGATTGGCTGGAAATCCACAACCAGCCAATCAGGTCACAACTAACACAAGACTGGCTTTTCACACTAATTATAGATTTTCTTGCTGCAATGTGAATTTTATTCAAGCCAGTTTAGTTTCTTTTAAATCAAGAATTTTGAATAAATAAGCGAAAAGATTGTAACAGAAGTGGTTTAAACTGGAGAAAAAAGCATGTATTATGGTCAGTCTAAGATAACTTTTGTTTCAAACAAAGAAAAACTTATGGTAATGTCGGTACAGATTGAAAATGTGAGCTGAAACTATTAACAGCTTCAGGTTTCGATGTTGTAATAATGTTTGTTTTTTTTTTTTCGAAAAAAAGAAGAGATTATTGTTGCCTAAATAGAAACTGAAAAAAACACACACTTATGCAATCTTCTTCATTTGTGAGAGTTTTCTGACATTATCTTGAAAGATTGATCTTATGGTCACTAATAATTTCTACAAAATTTAGCAACTTGGATTAGAGCCGATGAAGAAAAGACGGGGTCGTAAAAGAAAGGCTGACAAGATAGCAGAGTTAGAAACAGCAGCTAGAGCAGCGGCCATGATGGAGGCTGAGAGACAGGTGAAACGACAAGCCATGGAGGCAGCTTTTAATACAGGTATGAAGTTATCTCCCATAGTATTCTGTTATTGAAGGTTATGTGGCTCAAATTTGTGTACACTTTGGAGCAGCCTAGCACTGTACAAGCAACAAAAATTTTAAAACTTTTAAAAATCAAATTACCAGATCTCCAGAAGCAAGAAGGATTTGAGATTGTGTATAAAAAAAATTTTCATTGATTATTCTGTCCTTAAATTTAACATAGCTTTGAACAACTTGCCTCAGGGGGTTAGATAATAAGTTACCTGCTGAGTCTGTCTTATTCTAACATGTATTTTCACAACTTGTGATTTTCCAGATATGCGTATACCTGTAATAAATTTGGAGGATGGGAGCCGATTGTCAGGGAAGGCCGCGCCTCGCCGTCATGAGATAGAGAAATGGCTGGATGAACATCCTGGCTATATGATAGACCGACCTGACAGGGATGAGGAATACCTTCAATTTCATATCCAGGTCAGTCTTACTGGTATTCAGTAATATGGACTGTGTTCTTGTGCTTTCAAGCAATCGACTTGTTGGGGCATCATTTTTAACATCCTTCTATTTCTGCCTTGTGTTATCTTTGTTGACAGTGCTGGAAAAGGTTCGATTCCCACTGTAGATAGGGGAAGTTTTCGGGTGGCTGCGGATTTCCGAGGTGGTTTTTACGAGATTTCCCCGGTTTCCACTATACACCAAGTGAAATACCCTTGAGTATGACGTTAAACCCAAATCAAATTTAATAATTTAATCTCTGTTGCCAGTGTAATGGAGGGTGTTTTTCTCCATGGTGAAATTACTTCTGATAGATTAAAGACGTCTTAGAGGCAATCTATCTCAGTTGGTTCTGTGAAAGGGTCTCTTTTATCTTTATTTATAAATATATCTGTATCCATAGATTGTGGGTAATATTTATCTCGTATATACCTTAAATCACCTATAATTTCTTCCAAAGTTGTACTTTTATGAACAAAATTTTAGGGTAGTCAGCTTCATTGACGCATATATTTATACTTGTGTTACATGTAAAATAATCCTGTTTCATATTTCTGTCCAGGAGGCTCTGGGTAAGAGAAGAGGGCGTCGCCCACGGGTTGACCCCAGTAAACTGACTGCCAGTAGTTTAACAGGGGAAGAAAATGTATCTGTGATCAACCGGGAGACTGGTAAAAAGGTAAGTCAATTCCTTTATATTTTATAAGAACTGGATAAGTGTTTGGGTTACATCTTGAACCCAAACTTGAATGACATTTTCGTGTTCAAAACAGTTTTCATATTCAGTGGAATTCAAATTTACCGATCTTCAGTCAGTTTGTATTATATAGTCATCTCTTTTTTTGTCTCGATATTGCCCTTGGTCATCTAGTTCTCTTTTAGCGGCCTACAAGTCTGGTAAGAGTGAATTTGGCAAAGTAAGTGTAAAGTCCATTCATATACAGAAAACAAATATATTTAAAAAGCGTAGCTGATGTTTGGGTGGAACCTTCTTATGCATTGTTTCTATCTTAGCTAAGTAGCATCAGGAAACCAATTTGTTTTCCTGTAAATGTGATTGTTGCCAGTGTCACGTTGAAGGTCATTTGGCATATGAGTGAAAAACGCTGAAAAATGTCATAAAACCCAATCAATCAACGTATAAGAAATTGTATGTCTGTAAATAAATGCTCTATCTTCATGCGGCCCGCGCCGTGGCTCAGTGGTTAGCGTGTCTGACTGCAGATCCTCCTTCGATGTACCGCACGATTCAAGTTTCCCAGTGGACCTGAGGTATATGAGGTAGTCACACGAGGTGACTTCGGCATTCACAGGGGCAGTTTTTACGAGGTTTCCTCCCGGTTTTCCGCTGTATTGAGAAGACTAGATTAGGAAGTGGAGAATCCGTCGTCATATAAATGAAATACCTTTGAGTACGACGTTTAACACCAATCAAACAAAAGAATATCTATCTTCATGCTATGTAATATAATGGTATTTTCTATTTCAGATAACTGGAGCCAAAGCCCCACCATTAAAATATTTGGCCGAATGGTTACAACAAAACCCAATGTTTGACGTGGATCCCAAATGGGGGGAACTTGTTAGGGCAAAGGTAATTTAATACTGGATTAATCATGCTGTAATGGTAGTGGAGTGGATCTTGTACAGTCTTAACTTCTTCGAAAGCAGAAGATAGTATGACAATTGTTGGGCTATATTAGAGTAAGAATAAGGATTTCAAAACTGGAATGAGTCGAAATGACCAAGTGTTTTAGCAGTGGATTGGAATTGCTTGGCAGGTTTTGAAAGATGTTTTTTTTTACGGATTGGCCCAAAGAAATTCCTGATTTAGTTGGAAATAGTGGCATTGGGTGTTATTATTCATAGATAAAGATGTTCAGGTTTAGGAGTAAAGGACACAGGTTTACGAGTTTCCTTCAAGCTTTCTATCCATGCTATCTGCTCTCAATTCATTATTTCCAACAGAGCAAAACGCCTCAGAATTATTGTTTTGTATGTTAGTGTTACTAGTCTACTGCTGGATTAATTAAAACACTGATCAACTAATCCTGACATAGAAAAAAAGATAATTTATAAATTGTCCTGTTTCATCTGTAAATTTGGAAGTGTATAAAACATTCATGCATTACAATCATTGAAATTTGATCGAAATTTTTCTGTGTTTTCTTTCTAGGGGAATTTACCAAAGAGTATGGAAGCGCGAGTACTGGTTCCTTCAGAACGGAGGCGTAGGAGTAAAGACTATGGGTACCCGACAAATTTATTGGGTGATTTCCCCTTTCCCATGATGTCCTCGATGGGTGGCTTATCTGCAGCCAGCCTGGCCAGTGCTGGGCTCATGGCTAACTTCCCTAAACTACCTCTAAATGTGCCCTTCGGTGCTCTCCCTAACCTCAGCATGGCTAACCCCATGTTAGGATTGGGTGGATTTGGATTACCAGGTATCCCAGTGTCCACAGCTTCTGCAGCGGCCAGTATGTCTGAGGCTCTTGCAGCCGAGGAAGAAATATCAAAGCGACACAAGTCAGGTGATAAAGACTCAAAATCTTCATCTAAGTCGAGTAGTGCTGTGACCACGCCTCATCCCTCATTCCCCATCATGTACAATCCACTCTTATATAACCCATTATTTGCTGCTCAGGGCCTGAGGAATTTTACTTTGCCACCCAATCTGCCCACATCGTTTGCCTCTTTAGCACAGGCCGGTTTATCAAATGGAATGCCCGACATGGAACAGGAGGAAGAAGGCGAGGTCAAACATCATGAAAAAGACGGTCAAAGTGAGGCACAAGATCTCTCCGTCCATCACTCTCGAGATAAAAAGACAGTTCGTGAAAAGCTTGAAGAGCTGCGATCACGACAAAAGCATAAGGACAATCGAGAGAAAAAACGCTCTAGAGTGTCAGATATTGTACAGGATCTCACAATGAAAAAATGTTCAACATCCCCCGAAAAAGCTGAAGATTTGACTATTGTTAAACCCAAACATCCTAAACCAAACCGTATCATTGATAAAAGTAACAAATCCAAAGTAGAGGGTAAATTAGAAAGACTTGTGGCAAAACTAAAAGCTGTTGATAAAACAAAGTCCTCTCCTAGCTCATCAGCCACGGACACCTCTAGTTCTACCGCTCCTCAACCTGACAATCCTTCTACCTCTGTGAAAACAGCCATTTTAGACAGTGATAAAACAATATCCGACAAAGACACTTCAGAAGCCTCAAAAACACAGGAGAGTTCTGAAAAGACCAGTTACTCTTCTGACAAGAAAGCAAATTCCTCAACAACAGACACTGAAGTGAAAGACCAAACGGAAGTGAATGAGGAAGACGACAATGTCAATGATAAATCTGAAGAAAAAGACAACTCAGAGTCTTCGTAAAAGTAAAAGTGGTAGATCTCTTTTGTGTTTTCACCACATGGTGTATTTAATGAAGATACTTTATAGAAGGCTGTCAAAAGGTTTACATTTACACGCTATCTATATGAATTCAAGACAGTTCTAGAGCCATTTTAATGTAGGCCACATACTTCTTTACCTCTGCTGGAATTCTTAAAGGAAAAGTGCAAACTTTCGCATGGATATTAGAAGCAGTATAAGAGCCCAATCTTTAATATACCCTACAGCACACCTGGATGTTTGATCCAATGCTACGGAGGTCCAATCCTTGACATCAGCTATTTACCTCATTTCCTTTGTCTGCATTTGTGAAAAATAAGCTTATGTATGAGGGGTGCTGTTGTGTAACAATTTTGTTGAGTGCCGCTGAGATTTAAGGTGAAATGTGGATCATGGCCTTAACTTGTGTTTTCTCTGTACAAAGCTACGAACTGCTATCTAAGTCAGTCATTTTATGAAGCCGGGGGGAAATTCAGAAGGGTTGAACTTGTTGTTGTTGTTATAATATTGCGATTTTTTTTCTTCTATCTATCTCAAAATAGACAATTCTTGTGTACAAAGCAGAACAAGTTTCTTTTCTCCACATCTTTTTTTTGTATGAACCAGTGTTTGTTTAGTTACTGCTGTTTATCAATTGTACAAAGTTTCTGACAGCTCCTAAGGACTAGTTATTCCAATTCGATTGCCTGGTTTATTTACTTATTAACTAATTAATAAATAACATATCCATTTCCTGGTCATTCAAAATAATGAAATTTTAGTTAATAAAACTTATTTCGTGTTTAGCACTCTGGTTTAGTTATGGATACATAAATTGAAGCAATTCAGAATTATATAAATGTAATTCTCAGAAAACAGTGTAAGTTTCGTTTTGGAGACAAGCAGCATGGACAAATTTGTGATACAATTGTACAGATTGATGACCGCCACTTCCAAAGCAATGTGTTCTTATTTCCTACCAAAATTTCTGCTGACAAAGACTGTTGATAAATGATGTAGACACGGTGTTATATGTAAATCTGTTAAGACTGGTTGTGGTGGTATAGGTTATCTCCCCTTACCTAATTCATGCTACAGACTTCCAATGTACATTAATTTATCAACTATTACTCATCAAACTGTTGTGAAGACTTTTTAGGGACTCATTTAATATAAGCTGTTTTGTGTCTAGATTGCCACACAGACTTTTATAAATCCCTGTTCTCTTGTATCAGTTTGTGTCTGGCTAGCCACCTTGTTTTGACTTTTTATAACACTCCGTTTCCTTGTAAATATAAAATATTTCTGTATTCAGACATATAGTGTGAGATTTTCATGAACTGAGGTGAATAGATACATTCCGATATATACCATCATGTGTCTCATTACAGCGCTGTAAAATGCACATAACCTCAGTTTACTTCTGTTCATTGTTATCATGTGCCACGCCCACAAGCCAGGCACATTGTGTCTCATATACACTGTAAAATACATCTCATGACAATACTCCCATTTGTTCATTGTTTTAACGCCATGTTGCTGTGTTAATATTTCGTGACTGGGATTTGATCAAAGCCCTTAATTAGTTTGTATCAAAGATTGTACATGACATATGCAATTTCTAAGATCAGGAAAATGTTGTCAATATTGGTAATTTATTTTCTAGACGATAACTTATTGATGTTGAGATGAATTATGACTTCAGCCAGACACATCCAAAATCCAGTGAAATAAACCCTCAATCTGTTGTCAACATGTATGTATTTATTGAACCAGATTTTGTATCAATGGTTATTTTTTATTAAAGTATGGCTTTCCTGTTGGAATCTTGCTGCTTTTGTCTTTAATTTATTTGTTTGATCAAATATACCAAACTCTCACAAACTTTGTTTTAAAATCCAGTAACCTCCTCTGACGATTATATTTTATACCATAAACCAGAGAATGACGACCACTGAACTTATACAAATCATCTTAACCATTCTTTGAATATACAAGAAACAGTATTCCTATTTCCTAACCAAAGTAACAACTTCCCTCAAATTAGGCAAATAGACGGGCAACCGAATGTATAGAGACAATTGTCCAAGGAAGTTGATACCATATGTTACTTAAATTAGTGGTGGAAGTTAACAGAGATAATGCCTGAAATGGTTCATCACTTTCCTGATAGCAATTTTCATCGTGTTGACAGTTGATGTACTACAATTTATTTTTAAATCAAGGCAGCTCTGCCCATTGGATTGCGAAGTCCCCTTCAGACCTCCTCAAACTAGTTATAGGCTTGTCAAGATGAGGAGCATAAGGGAAGCGTGGCTGCAGATACTTATATCATTGACAAATTTGTAAATGTTTCAAAATGCTGCTGTTTCGTCTGATATGGAAGTTCCTTTTCTGCAAAGCCATCATGATTGAATGAAAGACATTGGCGTCTTTTGCTTCCTGCACCAGTCCTCTAAAATCGTTGATTAGTACAGGTGGGTGGGCTGACACGCATCGGTACAGGGACAAAAAGTAAAGTAATGCCGCTAATTCGTAAAATCCCAATCAAAATAACAAAATGACACTCGCCCATAATTAAAGAGCGGATTCCCGAGTATAACTTGGTGCAGAATACATCTTAAAACGGAGAATATTGAACACAATATATCTGAAACAAAACCAATAGTCTGACAAAAGATTTGAATATGCTGGCGTACGCTGACTGAGGAGCCATCTCCACTGAATACCCAGATTAGGTTCAAGTCTACCTGAAGTATATAAATGAACTTCAGTAACTGAGGAAATCGCAAGATGGTTTTCACGAGGTTTCTTCTCGTTTTTCAATAATACACTGGAAACACATACAAATGAACTACCCTCAATTACGATGTTTAACACCTATCAAATAGATAAATAAATCCTTCTTGGTTCATGTCCTCTGTCCACTACAGCCTTTGGACCGTTCTAGTTACGGCTATACCGTCGATAAGAAACGTATTCAAGTGAATATAAGGTGCATTTTATGCTTGAGTACGACGTTAACATTGAATTAAAGTGTTATAAATATGTTATCCACCACGTAACCGAGACGCACGTTTTCGGCTCGGTAATCAACCACCTCTGACATCGTTGTTAAACCCCTAACGATAGCAACATTCTCTAGTCCGGTCCTAATAAAACTCTGAAGCACTATTCTAAAGCATTGTCTTAATAAAATGAAGGGTAGGTGCGTGACAAATTTTTTTTTTAAAAGTTTGGAATTTGCTACCACTATACAGATCAGATAATTGTGGGTTTAGGTTAGGGTGTTTATGTCACCCCTGGGGCAGTACTAAGTCATATAAATGAATTACCCTCAGGTGGTTAGGTATGACATAAAATTCCGATAAAGCATGCACGCAAACCTTATACCAACCATTTTAATTTACTCCGAAAACCGGTGTTGGTTCACACAAATTAAGTGGTGTTTTATCCATAATCATACCTATACCTGTTTTATATCTGGATAACCATAATCCTGGACATACATATTCCTGTTTTATGTGTGGATAACCATAATCCTGGACATACATATTCCTGTTTTATGTCTGGATAACCATAATCCTGGACATACCTATCCCTGTTTTATGTCTGGATAACCATAATCCTGGACATACC
>JAVFBZ010149549.1:5523-19538 GCA_032466195.1 Katharina tunicata
TGTCCTGTGTTGTACCATGTGAATGTCCTGTGTTGTACCATGTGAATGTCCTGTTTTATACCATGTGAATGTCCTGTTTTATACCATGTGAATGTCCTGTTTTATACCATGTGAATGTCCTGTGTTGTACCATGTGAATGTCCTGTGTTGTACCATGTGAATGTCCTGTTTTATACCATGTGAATGTCCTGTGTTATACCATGTGAATGTCCTGTGTTGTACCATGTGAATGTCCTGTTTTATACCATGTGAATTTCCTGTTTTATACCATGTGAATTTCCTGTTTTATACCATGTGAATGTCCTGTTTTGTACCATGTGAATTTCCTGTTTTGTACCATGTGAATGTCTTGTTTTGTGGTTTCCTTCCCAGATCGGTATGGCATGCTTGTACATTGTACATGAGTGAACTAAGCGTAAAAAGAGATAATCCTTTGCCACATTGCTATGCCAGCTAAGGGGCATCACAAAGATGACTGGTTATGTGGTCATGTTTGCTCGTCCTGTATATTCATTTATGTTGCCAGTGATGGCGAGAGTGGTTTCCTTCACCCAATGTACTGTTACAGTGTTATTGGACTGTGATAACCTCATACAATGCAATTCTTGATAGCTCACAAGGATCTACATGTATAGATGCAAATCGATGTGTATACATATCTTTCAGACTCACTTCTACATGATATCGAAAGTGCAATACCCTTGAGTACGACTTTAAACACCAATCAAATAAACAATGAGGTGGAAGACACTATTCATATCTTGAAAGAAGCACAGATTTCTTGTTTATTTGTTGAAATTGATGATTTGTTTAATTCCCGGTTGATAGTACAATAGTTAGACAATATTCACCGTTGACAGCACAGTAGTTATACAGTATAAAACAAATAACTCAAATTGAATAATAATTTACACATATGTTGTCTCACATTATTTATATTGTAATGTTGTGCATGTTTGATGTTGTCTTACTACTAACTTATATAATTCCTGACAGCTCTCACTCCCGTCCCTATTCTCACAGACACAGCATGTCTGGAGTGAACATGGATTACAGGGCGTCCAGACGACCCTCCTACCCTAAAGATTTCAGCGTGGCCACACCAGAGGAATTTGTCAAGAAATTTGGAGGCAACCGGGTTATCAATAAGGTTTGTTTCACTCTGTCAAAGCCAACAACATACCATCAACAACAACAAAATAAAAATAATAAAATAAAATAGTGTGAACTAATTAAGTTGTTTACTTGTTATTTTAAGAGGAAGAGTCCAGTTTTCACTGCTTCCATTCTGAATATTATGAAATCACAACAGGGGTGACTGCAACTATAGGATATTAATTTAATGTTGTGGATTAATGCTACCTAAAAGTAAAAACAGAACACACATGTGTACTTTGTTTAACATTGCATCCACAATTTGTCCTAGAAGCTACATGTACCCATTTTTTTTAAACAAATTGTTCCTTTAAAGAAATACATATAACAGAATGTTTAAAATCTAGTTATGTTGTAATGTAAACATGTTCAGGAATGCTAGCTATAACGATGTGTGTAGAAACAGTCCCAATGTTTTAATTGCATTAATATGTTTTTAATATTTATTAATATATTGCACATTGCAGAGATAATGCATACATAATTTGCATATATGCTTCCGGTACCTACTTTACCAGGCCACAACTGTATTTTTTACTGTCAAATACTGTAGATAACTGTTTACATTCAAATACTTATGTCACATATTTGGGATTTTAAATAACCTGTACTGTCTAGAAAATTCCAAAAAACACCAGGCAAAATAAAACTCAGTTTGTGTAGTTCTAAACTTAATTATCATAATAGTCTCACTTCTTGGAAAATGTAAATGAAGAACTTTTCTTCAGTTTCCTCTAAACTACATAACTCTTACACCTATTTATTTTGGACTCTAATACCTTATTTGACACTCAAAGGCTAGGTACAGTAATGAACACAGGTTAGCAGTTACAGAGTATATATACAGGCAGACACCAGCCCGAATATAAATCTAATTACATATAGAGCCTTGCTACTCTGTCCATATTTTTACTGCCATTGTTTTTCTGAACCTGCTACCTATTTTTTCATATCCAGTAAAAGTCTCACTCCTTCAAATCATATCGAAACCTTCCTAGCTGAACATAAAAATTCCAAGACAAATAATAAAACTTATTTACCATATTTTTCCCCAGAAGATTTGTAACATCTTGACCTGTCATCAAAATAAAGGAATAACTTTTTCAATATTTTGAAAATATATGTTTAATTTGTATATCTTAAGTTTTATACACCACTTGTGTTTAAATCAAGAATATTTCGTGGAACTTAAAATTGGCTGATTTTTATATTTCTGTATAATTTTGTTTTAGGTGTTGATTGCCAATAATGGAATAGCTGCTGTAAAATGTATGAGGTCAATTAGACGGTGGGCTTATGAAATGTTTAGAAATGAGAGAGCTATTCGTTTTGTTGTCATGGTAACACCCGAAGATCTGAAGGCTAATGCAGGTATTAAAATGAAGTGTTTTTTACATCAGCACTTCTCTATCTACCCTTACTAATTGACTTATTACAATGGCTTATTATTAAAGGAGTACTATTTCAATGTTTTTGGATAAAATTGTGTATTTTCCACTGTCTTCTAAGTGTCTTGAACCACTACATATTAATGGTATTTAACATGTTGGAATCTTTCTCTGTAATACATAATTGATGTTTGAACAGTTAGATCTTTTTGTGAATATCAACATCACATTTAAGTTCATGTACACCTGAAAATACATCTTGAAGTTATAAAAATGTATGTGTATTTGTTTGTTTTGATGTTTAGAGTATATCCGTATGGCTGACCACTATGCCTCAGTACCTGGAGGGGCTAACAACAATAACTACGCTAACGTTGATCTGATCCTCGACATCGCTAAGAGAGCTCAAGTGCAGGTACTCTTAATACTCAGACAAGTCCAGCTGTCTAAATATTTACACTTCTTCAAATTATGTATATCTTTGAAGAATAAGTTTTTTGTAGCCCCCACTGTTGGAAACTATAGGTTCACATCTCATGTTAAGTTAGAGTTTGTCCAGGTCATTTTGACGTTTTAAAATCTCAACGGTACAAAGCTTTAATGGTAGGTGAATTACTTTGCTGTTCTAAATATGGACATTGAATTTTTGTTTTCGTGAAACCGCAATCAGTCAATGCTTTTCATTCCTGTAATTTCAGGCTGTGTGGGCAGGCTGGGGACATGCCTCGGAGAACCCTAAGCTCCCTGAGTTATTACACAGGAACGGCATCGTCTTTATTGGTGAGCAAATTTGTGTAAAAAGTTTAAAGAGTTAAAATTTTAGAAATCATAAACTGAATTAAACTATTTTTTTTTATCTGATATGGAAAGGTGCATATAAACATTATTACCTATACCCGTGAGAAGCTATTTGTAGAATATTTCAAATAATTTAAATTTAAGAAAGGGTGCCCTGAAGATAAATATTATATGGTAAGTTTCATAATGTCTGCATTGCACACTATTAAATGGTACCAATGTTATTGATGACTAATTGTTTGGAATAGTTTTAAATATTAAAATTTAAGAAAGGTTAGACTGAAGTGAAATATTTTATGTTATGTCTGATAAAATTTCACAAGAAAAGCATTGTCTTTATTGGTGGGTAAACTTCGTTGTAAAGGTATTCAGTGTTTCAGGGAGTGTAGTACATGTAAACAAGAAAACTGAAATGAAAGTCTTTGCTACTCTTTATAAAAGATAAATTTAATTTAAAAAAATGGAGCACAAATCTTTAAGCAGTATTCAAGCATGCCTAACTATTCCAGAAGAAGCACAGAATGGTTTGACCAAACATGTACGGATAGAGCACTAACATTGAATTCATTATAGTATTTAAAATAGTCAAATTATGCAAGGTAGGTTACCTGGTGTTGTACAAACTATCACGGCTAACCCAAAAATTTTTGAACCTGGTATAAAGTTAAAGTTGAACAATTTGATTGTGTTGTACAGGGCCCCCTGAGGACGCCATGTGGTCTCTTGGTGATAAGATAGCCTCTTCAATTGTAGCCCAAAGTGCAGGTGTACCAACATTACCGTGGAGTGGATCAGGTAAGTCTGAAGATCTTTAAAGACGATTTCAAATAATCAGAAATCATATTTTTAATTCGTTTTTCACAATCTGTATTAAGATGTGGATCAATCATGCTACTTGATATTTATGAAAATAATATATATACACAAAAATAATTTCCCAGGATGTATTTTCATTTTCCAATATTTGTTTATTTTTAAATTTACCTAAATGTGGGTATGGTAGGTCTATACTTAAACTGTCTTCAACTCAACGTGTGGTCAAGCCCATTTTAATTTCATAATAAAGTGAATTGATCATTTTAAAAACAGGGTTGACATTGAAATGGACGGATAACGACAAGGAGTTAAACCGATCTCTCACTGTACCACAAGATGTCTATCGTAAAGGATGTGTTCTGAACGTAGACCATGGGTTAACCTGTGCCAAGAAAATTGGGTTCCCTGTTATGGTGAAGGCCTCAGAAGGGGGAGGTGGGAAGGGTATCCGTAAAGTGGACTCGGAAGGGGATTTCAGTAGTCTTTTCAGACAGGTATGATTTTGTTGTTTAGTGTTGTCAAATATATGCATTGAAGATAAGATATAAATGAAACTTAGTCTATTTAGAAACAGAAATGTAAAGTATATTATCCCTTTGAACCCTCTTGCCCATCCCCTATTAATCAAATTCTTAGATCAACGTATAAAAGTGTAAGGCATAAGTTCATTTTTACACTATTTGTCCATTCAAAAATGAAATCCTACATGTACATTAACTAAAAAATTAACAAAAAGGCATGTTATCTTTAAGATAATTATTACATTGGCCAATTTACAAGTTAAACTTACGTTGTTTGTTTCTTGCTTGACGTACCACATGCATACTAAGATATTCTAATATCACTATGACATTAAAAAATTGACTTTTAATAAATAACCTTCAATTAATTGTTGAGCCCAAATAAATCTCTCATGATGAAGTAAGAACAAGTTTATGATTTGAATGAGATTTTCCAAAAAAAAATTGTTATTAATGTAAATTACTTTTACATCAACAAGTGTTTTACTTCAAAATAGAACCTGGAGTAATTTGAGTGAATATAGGACATGTTATCCTTCATGTTAATTATTGAATATAAATGGGAATCTTTGTGACCTAATTAAACCATATTTCCTTTCCTTAATTATTGAATATTAATGGGAATCTTTGTGACCTAATTAAACCATATTTCCTTTCCTTAATTATTGAATAGTAATGGGAATCTTTGTGACCTAATTAAACCATATTTCCTTTCCTTAATTATTGAATATTAATGGGAATCTTTGTGACCTAATTAAACCATATTTCCTTTCCTTTTCAGGTACAAGCTGAGGTCCCTGGCTCGCCTATATTTGTAATGCAGTTAGCGACCCATGCCAGGCATCTTGAAGTTCAACTGTTGGCGGACACATATGGAAACGCCATATCTTTGTTTGGAAGAGATTGCTCTGTACAGAGAAGGCATCAGAAGATTATAGAAGAGGCACCAGCTTCCATTGCGGATAGAATTGTCCTTGAGAAAATGGAAAAGGTAAATATACAAGGTTCAGTTGTATTATGAAACTGTAAATAATTTAAAATAATTTGGTCTGGTATAAGTAACTAATGATAATGGTTCATACACATGATATAAGTTATTCCTCTTTCATCAAGCGTGATACATAATAACAATAATAAACTACTTAATTAATTTCAATAAAATATTTCCCTACTATTTTATAACTTTTCCACTCCTAGGAGCTTTTTTTCAAAGTAGTTAACTAACTTTGTTTCCCAAGTATGTAATATGTCCGATGAGCAAATTGCAAATTTTAACTATTTGTTTCTTACTTTTTAAAATTAACGTTTGCCATTTTTGTGTTATTAAAAATTCTGTCAGAAATTGGTTTTCTAGTCGACATATACAATTATTTTATAAACCCTCTTTGGTTCTTCACAGTCTGCCGTTAAGCTGGCTAAGATGGTAGGTTATGTGAGCGCTGGTACAGTGGAGTACCTTTATAACACAGATGATGAGACCTATCACTTCCTAGAGCTGAACCCACGTCTTCAGGTGGAACATCCATGTACTGAGATGGTAGCTGATGTCAATCTACCTGCTGCTCAACTACAGGTAACTCATTATTGGTTATTTGCTCTCCTAAATAAAGCCATAGCATGTACTAATAACTTAAGCCAGTGTTGGCGAAGTACATTAATAAAAGTCAGAATTCTTATTATGCTTTGCAACCGATGTTGAGTATCAGGTAAATCTTTAATATAGTTCGTCCTTTATTTAAGCAGGGGGTTAGGTGGGACCTCCCAGGGAACGAAATTTCATATCTTTTGCCGGTCATGACTGGCTAAAAAACGGCTTGTCCGATAAAATTACTGTGCCTACCTGACAAATGTCCGGAGCATATTAAAAAAATATATATAAAGAAACATCTGCCGATATTAGAGTAAGTATGTGCATCTCGCGAAAACACTTCACCTTGTTTATTTTCCATTCGATTGATGCGTATTTTGTCGCGGTACATTTTGGAGTGTCAAAAATCTAGCACGATGTTAGTGCATCTTTCCACAAGGGAATCCCTCCAAACCTAAAATGACGTCATTACATGTACTTCAAATATGATTGGCTGGATCTATAAGTAGCCTCGTTTTGGCGCGAAAACGACATGGAAAAGTACCAGTGCAAGGGATTTCCTCAATGCAGAACACACGTAATGGTTATAACAAGCAATTATGCTGTGTTCTGCATTTATGGATATGCACATGGAAACTAAGACTGATTTTTTAATGAAATATAACTATTAAGTAGTTTTGATAAAGAATGAGCCAAGTAACTTCGAAAAGTCTTCCAGGTTTTTTTTTTTTTTATTTAATTTTTTCGGCGTATAATTGACGGGAATTTAGTAGGTTTGCATGTTTCTATCAAATACAGCATTTTGCTCTGTTAACATTTATTTGTTTGCTAGGTTTTGGTGAAGCATTCATAAATGGCGTTCTGATGCGTTCTTTTTAGCTTCAGTTCCTTTTTGAATGAAAAATTAACACCAGATCACCATTGAATAAAAAATAAAAAATTTACTTACCGAATAACAACTTGAACATTTTAAACAAGTAAAACTTTGCAATTTTTGGAATGAAATATATCAAACATCAAGTAAATAAAAAAAAGTGTTACACAATCACCATCCATTGGTAGACAAAAATCATTTTGTATAGCAATTTTATAATTTTTGCAATTAAATTTTTTTACAACATTTTGGATTATTTGTCCTGACAAAAATGGAAATGTCCTGTAACATTTTTGACAAGCAGGACATTTGTCCAGCTGATGGATTTGAATATTTCTTCCCCTGCCTCCCTATAACCTGGTGCTCTCTGAGTTGGATAGAATCAGCTTGTTTAGTTGAGATGGTTGTCATGCCAACACAACACCTTCACTCTGAGTCCTAGTTAATGGGTGTTTTTCGTGAAACTTAGGGATGTTTAGTGTCTTGTGAATGTGCTGTGTTTGAAGCCACTGTTGTTAGGGGTGGTTTCCTTCAACCACTGAGCTGGCACGCTGGGATATGAGTGAAATATGATTTAAAACATCAGTCAATCAATTTACTTTATATTTTATCGTATTGATATCCATTCATTAGTTGAGTTCATGTTATTTTCTTGTCAGAGGAAAGTAAAATATCTTGTGATAGTTATTCTTCGATGTATGTTTTCAGATTGCTATGGGTTTGCCTCTGTACCGGTTAAAAGATATCCGGCAGCTTTATGGGGAGGACCCCTTTGGAGAGACCCCTATTGACTTTGAGAAAACAACAGCTAAACCCCAGCCTAAAGGTCATGTGATAGCAGCAAGAATAACCAGCGAAAACCCAGATGAGGTAATTCGTTAGCAAAAGTTAAACTACATTGTTCTAAAGAGAAATACTTTGACAACTTTGGTTGCCACTGACATGGCCTGACAAAAGGAGGTATGGTTGAAACATTTTACTAAAAAACAAAATATTGAGTACAGTATCAAAAACTGTGTGCAAAGTTAAAATGTCACAAATGTCTGAAATGCAAAAGCTGCTCAGTATTTTATGTAAAATAGCTTGATGTAGAAGGATAAGGTAGTGTGTTCTTGATATTCGAAACAGACATAAAAGTTAGATGCTGTGCTTCTAGATCAAACTATTCCGTTATGATTTAGGCCAGAGGATGAATAATTATAATACCATGTCTCACTTTTATAACATATTCGATTGTTTGGGGTAAAGTATGGAGATGTATGTAGATTGCCATCAAATACCTATAATATGGACACGTTATTACAGACTGTTGTCATTGGACAGTGTTTGTTCTTTGTGTTTCCTGTTTCTCTTGGCCTGTTATTGGACCAATTCTCAGTTTGCCTTGTACTGAATAAAATACAGAAACCCTTAGAATGTCTTCTTTACTGTAGTAGGTAACTTTGTATAACACCCAGGCAATCTGTGTTTTGTGTTATGTTAGGTTAACATATGGGCATCAGGAAGCTGATTTGTTGTGGTGTCCTGTAAATATATTGTAGTGTCTTCAGTGTTGTTTAGGGTGGTTTCTTTCACTGATTAGCCTGACAGACCGTCATAGGAGTGAAATAACATTGATTGGCAAATCCCCAATCAATCAATCATTGTTAACATATGAAAACTCAAAGGTTTCTGATTTTGTTGTGTTATTTTTACAGGGATTTAAACCAAGCTCAGGTACAGTCCAGGAGTTGAATTTCCGTAGTAACCGTAATGTTTGGGGTTACTTCAGTGTATCTGCCTCAGGGGGTTTACATGAGTACGCGGATTCTCAATTCGGCCATTGTTTTTCCTGGGGCGAGGATAGAGAGGAAGCCAGAGAGTAAGTCAGAACAGATTGATCAAAACAATTTAACTACTGGATTAAAGAAACATATAATACAGCCCCAAGCTTCACAGATTATGTTAAAATAACAATATGAAATAGAAAAGAAAATCATTGTCACTTTTCGTAGAAAAAAATACCATTCGAAATAGCATATTCAAATAGTTCGTGTCACTATGGGAATAATATCTGAAATTTGGATCAATCAAAGATAATTTTTCTTCGTCAAATGTTTTGGTAAAATTTGCTCTTTAATTGTTAATATTTAATACCTTCCAGCAGGATGAGATTTTCCTTTCATTTTGGATTAAATATTTTGAAAACGTTATAGTTATTTGAATAGTTATAATGGTCCAATTTATAACTTGACTATTCCAGGAATATGGTAGTTGCTTTAAAAGAGTTGTCAATTCGAGGAGATTTCCGTACCACCGATGAGTATTTAATCAAACTTCTTGAAACAGAAAAATTCCAGACGAACAGAATTGACACGGGATGGTTGGATAAGCTGATCTCAGAGAAAGTCCAGGTATTCTGAGAAATGGCACAACACAAAATTACACAGCTTATTTCATCCTAAACGAAAAAATATTTTTATAATCTTTAGAATTCTTTTAAAGAAATATTGTGATATTGTAGTCATCCTGCATGTTTTTAAATCTATTGACTTTACTTTGAGATGCTACTAAATGGTAAAAAAAATAAGGGGGGGAAAGGGTCAGAAATACTCACTTTTCACTCTATCTAATTACACTGAATTGCTTTTACAAAACTGTCTCTAAATCATTTTCTTTATGACCTTCACAAGCACGTACTTAGGCTTCATCATTTTGTACATGTATTATTTAGGCCGAGAAACCGGATACAATGCTGGCTGTAGTGTGTGGTGCCCTCCATGTGGCTGACCAGTTCATTAGAGAAAGCTTCCATAACTTTCAAACTTCTCTAGAAAGGTAGGACTTTAATGATATTAATAATAGACAGGTAACAGACGTATTCTTATTTATGGATTATATCATTTAACCCTGTTCCCTTTAATACTGTTTTTGATCTGTTGTATGATCAGTGTTGTGTAGGTAAGGTGTCAGACCATACAAATAGATTGTTAATTGACAGAACTAATAAGGGTTGTGGTTAGGCGCAGTTGGTAAAGCAATAACCTGCCACTCTCACTTCTATAAAAATATCGGTATATGAGGGAAGCAGCAAACTTGTACAAACTACTTAAATAAACTTTCAATGGCTGCCTGTTATAATAAAATAAACAATTGTAGAAACAATAGTTTGGGGTCAGGATTAAACATGTTTAATACATTTGTATAATTTCCATGTTTAGAGGTCAGATCCTTCCACTGAATAGCCTTAAGAATATCATAGATGTGGGACTCATTTATGAAGGGTTCAAATACTTCATCAAGGTAAGTGTGCATAGAGAATGTTAACAACTTTTGAGTCAAATTTGCTTTATTTAGAACTAAATGCACAGAAAAAATCAGACACTTCACATACCGTGTGGCGGGTGATTGGCCAGAGCTTCTTGTACTGTGGTGCTTCTGAGCTAAGGGGCATCAGGAAGCTCATTTTTCTGTAGTTCTTTTTATAATTGTCCTTATCCGTGGCGTCCTTTGTATATATATGCCAGTGTTGTCAATAGGGATTCCCATCACCAGGGAAGCCGTCATATGCGCGAAATAACTTTAAGTAGGACGTAAAACCCCATTCAATCACATACATTGTGTTCGTCAATTATTTTGTAATTATAACAGTAGAGTTTTATACGCCCATCATTTGTTGGACGTATTATGGTATGGAATGTGGTCTGTCTGTCCACTTTTTTGTTTCTGGCTGTTAATTTAAAAAAAAATCCCTTATTGGATGTGCTCTGGTATTTTCTAGGCTAAGGGTCATCAGGAAGCCGATTTGTTGTGGAGTCTTGTTTATCATCCTGTAAATGTAGTATGTTGTTTTCTGTGTTGCCAGTGTTGATTAGGGTGGTTTCCTGAACCAAGTGGGCTGGCACAATGTGATATGAGTGAATGAGTAACTTTGAAACCCAATAATGTTTCTTATTGGGGCTCGCATTGCACTCTTGTTGATTACTACTTGTGTTATTATATAGGTTGTGAAAACGGGACCAAACAGTTACTTCCTGTTGATGAATGACTCTTCCATTGATGTTGAGGGACACAAGTAAAGCATTTAATCTATGTTAACGTTACAGAATCGACTTTAAACACATTTAGCATCATTTGAGTATGTAAAATCAATCTAATCAAAAACTTTTTACACTCTCTTATAATAATCAATATTTTTTTATTTTTTTAAACTTGACTTTTAAAACTTGTAATCTCTTACTGTCAATTAAATAATAAAATGATAATTATCTGGAAAAATTTGCAAGTTTCTAAAACATATTTGTCTATATCTTTTTTCTAGGCTTAGTGATGGCGGTTTGCTACTATCTATAGATGGATCGAGCCATACCACGTATTTGAAAGATCAGATTGGTAGTTATCGGGTAACCATTGGCAACAGGACCTGTGTTTTTCAAAAGGAGAATGACCCTTCACTTCTCAGGTAGGTTTTCTTCTAACTCCGGATTGATCGTCATAACCTGATCATATCTTGGGATAAACTTGCTAGTGTTTGATGCTAGTAATCGGCAACATTTCAAAGCACCTAATGTGAAAAAAAAATTGGTTTTAAATCTTAGGACAAGAATTTATTTGCCTCTCTATTTTTGCTCTATTTGAAAAAAATAGCGGAGATTGAATTTTAGTTTTGATTATTTATTATTTCTCTGAATTCGCTTGATTTATTCTCCTTATGAAAACTTATACCTCCTAAAATTCCTCATAATGAGTCTGTAATTGTTTTATACCAGTGCTTTAAACTTTCACTTAAAAATATTCATTCCTGAAAACGTTTACAGCTAATTAAATAAAAGAAGACTTCTTTCAGCATTATTTGTGTGTTGTAGATCTCCATCTGCAGGCAAACTGGTCAGCTACACGGTGGAGGATGGTGGCCATGTTTATGCTGGAGATGTGTATGCTGAGATTGAGGTCATGAAAATGGTCATGGAACTCAGGGTCTCAGAAAGTGGATGGTTAGTGTGGAAACAAGATTTAGGGGTTAAATCTTATTAGCAGGCGACCAGATAAAAACTTTTGTTGGGCCCTCTGGCTAAAGGCAGTATGTTTTAGAGATCACATTCAAGCTGTCATACTTAGCGCTTGAAGAACAGTGTATTTTCAAGAGAGTTTACTCTTCAAGTGACTTCACATAATTGGGTTGTATTTGTTTGTGTATGCTGCTACTTACTGTTGGAATATACACTTGTCACATAAGTGAAATACCCTTGAGCATGAGGTTAACAATCAATCAACAAATTTTTGGGTGAGTATTGGTGGAGCTATAATGATCCATAGAAACCCACTTACTGTGGTGTGTAAATTCCACGGATTGTCTTATTGCTTCCTGTTACGGGTCCTGTGGTTGTCTCGAAAACTCGTTATTGCTTTTTTCTATGACCAAATATATAAATATATATATTTTATTATATCTGTTTTTTTGTCTGTGGATACTGAGACGTGATACCACTAACAAAATTATTTCTGATTTCAGCGTCCACTTTGTGAAGAGACCCGGGGCGGTGTTAGATCCAGGTAGTTTAGTCTCCCGCCTTCAGCTAGATGATCCAAGCAGAGTACAGCAGGTAAGCTTTAGTACCATAGATAAATATATTACAGTATACAAGTCTGGTTCAGCGAATGTGAGTAATTTGTCAATCAGTGAGGTGGTGAGGTATCTGCAACTTATTACTGAAATATCTTATATAACAAAAACACCAAATAGAAATGAGTGCAGGTAAATTCCTTGAATTAAGTGTTATTGGTTTTAACATTATCTTTCCATGATTGTCTACCTGGAAGTAACAACATTTTTCTGTTATCACTTTTCCATGCAAAGAGAAAAACATTAAAACCTTAATCACATTTGAATAAATTGACTTTAATAAATTTTCTTCAATGTGTTTATTTGAGGACATTACCGAACCTTTGTTTTCCCCCCTCAGGCAATGCTGTTCTCTGGGAAGTTTCCACAGACGGAGAAGCCCTCTAACCACGGAGACAAGCTTCACCAGGTGTTCCAGAGTGCTAAGGCGGAGCTCGACCACATCCTGGCTGGTTATGCTCTGCCTGAGCCCTATGGACAACAGTTCCTACACGATACTGTTGAGAAGGTGATGAAGTGTCTCAGAGATCCATCCTTACCTCTTCTAGAACTGCAGGTAAATCTAAAAATGCACCCTTTGTTAAAAAGATGAAATACAGCAAAGGTCATTTCGAAAAGTTTTCATCGGTTTGGTGACTAATGTTATACTAACTTTTCTTTAAAACACAAGCCAAAATATGATTGAATCTTGTAATTTGTATCTTACTTCTGCTGTTCAATTTTGTTTAAATGTTTTACTTGATGATGTATCCTAAGTATGTGCTAAAATGTTTGTTAGATTCCTCCTTATTACCCATACCAGATGTTTGGGTAAATTCATAGGAATACAAATCAAAAAATAAAATCACTGTTTGCTATAAATTGTGCTCCATTGGTAATGCTATAACTCTTTAATGACAATTACTGGAACAAAGTTTTATTATTCTCTTTGAAGCCTATATCAGGGGTGGAATTAATTGATCAAAGACATTCAGGTTATCATGGAAATGTTATACACCAATCATATAAAAAAAATCAAATATCATGAAATTGTTGCCTGAATTTAAAGGTCAAGAACCTTAAAGCATGACGTAAAACCCCAATCAAACAAATCAAATATCATGAAATTGTTGCCTGAATGTAAAGGTCAAGAACCTTAAAGCATGACGTAAAACCCCAATCAAACAAATCAAATATCATGAAATTGTTGCCTGAATTTAAAGGTCAAGAACCTTAAAGCATGACGTAAAACCCCAATCAAACAAATCAAATATCATGAAATTGTTGCCTGAAT
>JAVFBZ010149560.1:0-19535 GCA_032466195.1 Katharina tunicata
TGATCTACACGTCCTTGAATACCATCAAATTTACATTGATATTTGGGTTTTGCGTTTCTTTTTTTGAAGAGTGTACTATGCTAGTTCTTGTAATCTTTGTAAATTATATTATTTGTATAACTTTATATAAATATTTTATAATTTTCTTTTATGTTAAATAAATATATATATAATTATTTTATAATATATATCATTTTCTTTGACTTCATTTTTTCTTCCTCTGTAAAATGAATACTAGGGATATGTAATGTATATACTCTTTTCGTCCGTCTAATCCTTTTGTAAATCAGATCCTCTAGGACCAGGAAAACATCTATTCAACACCAATACTCTTTGTATGTTGTGTTTAACTGATGAGGGCATAATAAATTCGAAATTTAGTATCTATGCCAACATGACTTCCTTGTTCGGAGATTTACTTATTCTATGTTACTCAAACTGATCTGTGGAATTACTGGCTTCTAGTTTTATTCCCGGGATGTGTGTTCGCACATTCTAGTATGATTTGCCAGAGCACAGACAAGTTTATAACATTTTCTAACGTTATAAGAAAATAATTTATTTCTGTTCAAAACTTTGATAATTTTTATAAAATTAGATATTTTTCAAATTAGATATGTACTCATCAGAATACACAGTAAGTTAAATTGTCAGATGGTTAGATTCTGTTGTATTATCAATGTGAAAATCTGTTTATGACATTTAAGATACAAGTCTACGTTAGTAACCAAATGGGAATGACCAGTGTTGTCAGCTTGTTATGTTATTGGAAATTTAAATACAACAAATTTGCTGTCACAAAAATTAACGTCAAAACAATTGGAATACTTCCCACAACGGGACAAGTTTGAGTATCTGTCGAAGTAGCCAATCAAACAACGCCTTCAGCAGTTAAACAATCGTAATTGTTTTCTATGGAGAAAACGGTTGTTGTCACCTTTAGCCGATTTGTTCGTCACGAGCAGAAAGTACTAATAAAATCACGCCTTACATGATATGCCAGTTGGGGTAGTCATCAAATCTGGTATGCTGATAATTATGGTTCTTGCGTTCAGATGATTTTGAAACCAAGATTACTTATATCCAAGATTTAATTGTCTTAACGGTAGTTAAAACTTGCAAACGCTTGATGGCTCGTGTAGTGATTCCGAATTTCATCTAAAAAACTGTTGTTTGTTCAAATTATATTTGATAATAGAGAAATTGTAAAAAAAATCGCTTAAATTCGAAAGGTGTTTCTCAAAAATTAAATCCGAAAACAAAAGTTAACTTAAAACACATGAAACTTAAAATGACTTTCGCGAAAACGAAATTGAATTTTGTGAAAACTGAAATGTATTTCGTGAAAACCACGAATAAATTATTTTCACCGCAGCGGAATTTTCACGAAATATTTCATTTTAGTTATCTAAAATTTCATTTTAATTACAGTGAAATTCATCTTAATTTTCATGTGTTTCCTTTTATTTTTTTTTATATTTTCGAATGTTATTTTTGAGTAATTAATTTTTAATTTTAACTAATTTTGGATTTACAAATATAATTTTAGCAAATACCATTTCAGTTTTATCGACGAATTTACCTTTCAGAGGAACAACAAATGCATAATATTGATGTGGAATGTTATAAAAATCCACTGTAGGGTTTACTGACGGAAGTATTCCTATTCCAATAACTACGTCAGCAGATGTTTACCGCAATGCACTGTGGACGTAATCCGGGCTCAACTGCATAAACCTTTCTTTAAATTTTGTTTTGTTGACCAGGTTATAACCGGTTCCTCACAATGCCCACAGGGACCTGTTGTGTAAAATCAGTCAGAAATGCGCCATGTTTACTCAATGGATCCATGGTTTCACCCACAATGCATTATGATAAACAACTGATGACGTAGATATGCTTGGAGGCTATTCTACAAACTAAACTACATTAACGATTGTCACTTGTGTGGATTTTTCTGTCCCAACCTCTTCTTGTGAATTTTACTGTAATTACATGAAATCTGGCTGGTTTGAATCTGTAAGTTGAGACTGCCTGATGATGTGAGACTCTCCACATCTTAAATTACAAGACGTATGGGTGGGAATTGGGCTGCGTGTGAAGACACGGGCGGGGAATCTTAGAGCCGTTAAGGGAGGCATTCTGCAATTAGTAAACATGCATTTTGCAACCGCTGAGGAATAATATCTGTCAGTCATTTACCACAATCTGTAGCGCATTTTTATGTTAATTTGTTTCCATAGCTCAACAAAGGTGGCGGTATCTGAGCAGTGCAACAAAACATCAACATTGAGAGATGCATGGTCGCTCATGACCGAGCAGTATAAGGTGGATTGAAGACCCGCTTTCTTTTTTGTTTTCGATGGAAAGTGTCGATAAATTTGCAATACGGAGTTATACATGCATATTTCTCAATCGTTTAACATGCACAAAATATCAGATATTGTTTGATGAGGAAAAACAACTTGTTTCCGACTAGATATACTCTATACGATTGTCCTACTTTCAATACGATTAGTCTCGTATGAAATGAACATTTTGTGTGAGCTGATAAATTAAGACACCTAAGTGTAGCTCTCCGTATAATGTATAATGTTTCCAGTCCTGGTGCCTTTGTTGACATAGACTAAGCCCTTCACAGTTGACGTCGCTATTTAATTTTACACGCGCCTGGTTAATAACCATTACCAGTAATGGCAACGTGCATTTCAGATGTTTGACTCAAAGCCAGGCAAAATCCTCAAAAAACACCCATTTATAAGTAAAATATCAATGCGAACGACGGTTCCGGGAACTGTTTCCTCAAATTCCAGTAGCATTTGACAGATAATTTCCGAGCATTAAAATGTAAACGCTTTCTCATGCTTTTATATGTTCACTTCTTGTTTTAACAAGTTGAAATGTTTATCCGTGGGAATCATACTCAACGCCATTACCACATACATACTGGTTCCACCATGACAGGGCAGCTTATTGATTTGGCTTTGCAATCTTGTCTCATCGTCAGTTCTGGGAAAGGTCACTGACACCAATGTTATGGCGGAGGGACTCAAAACCTTTTTAATGCACTACCACGAATGTACATTTTGACTTCAGTAGATTAAGAAAAACAACTCAGTTATCAATAGTTAGTACTGGTAATATAGGTGGTGTTTTGTTCAAAGCCTGATACGCAAATTGTCAGTTGCCAGGCAGTAATCTTAATGCATTTCAAAACCTCAGCTCAGTTACGATTAAGGCGTGTGGGTTGACTGTATATATATTTTCAGACCTGGTCTTCACTTGCTCTTCCACATTGAACTTTAAATCATTTGGGCTTGTACTTAAAACTGACAGCCCCTGGCAGCAAATGTGATGAATGTTAACGTCGTCCTCTTTCAACACCAGTTTTTCCCATAGTTACATTTTCACTTCAGTATTTAACAATTTTCGCATTCATATTATTTCTATCTCAATTCTCTTGGTAGCAAAGTTCCTTATCCACTCTCGACGGGGCTATTTTTTCCTCCATTTGTGAATGGAATACAGCATAATATTGATTAATTGGTTCAGTATATCAATGCTTTGTTTGGATCTCTAACAATCCTTGAAGGTTTTAAGAACCCCTGATTTCTATACGCTATAGCCGTTGATCGTCAATTCTTTAAAAACCTCCTATGAAGATTTTTAGTTGATAAAAAAACAACAACAAACGCAAATCCTGTAATTGTTCGTCAGTATAGCAATATAAAATCGTCTTTGATATGGAATACTCAAATAACTTTTCTGTATAACCACCAAAGTAGTGATCGTCATGAGCTATGACCATGAAGAGGGGAGTAAATAGTCATGTTTTTATTCTGCTGCATAATTTAGAAATGATTTGTTTTTGTAAGAACGGTTTAATGTTAAAAATCGTTCTACGTACAGCTTATCAAGTTTTCATTAAAGGAATGCATACAAAACCAATAGATAATTCATTGGAAGCAGTATGTTTTTAAGCAGTAAATCTATCATCAGGCCGCAATTACACAGCCGAATTCTATGAGCAAATCAATATTCAAAACAAAGACATTTGTTTCACATTTGAAATGTCTCCCACTCAACATGTCTGTCCATAGAGAATCAATTCCGGAAAAGTTGATATGAGAAACTTCCAGGCTAATAAACAAAAACACCAAGGTCTGAAGTACAGCGCCTTCGTTAATCGTCTCTCAAGAAAAAATTAGTTCCTTTGTCAGTTCAACGTCAATTATGTTCAGACAATGATAGGTTGGTATCGATTAACTTGTTCCGAAATCTGTTATTCAGGAACGGCGATGTGCTGTGACAGCTAGATAAACTCATATGGTCACAATAGATCGGGAATAAGTTTTAATAGATTTTATGGAAGGCTAAAAATAATGGTGTTGTTCTATGGAATACTCTTAAATACTCAGGAATATATTATGAACAGATATTTATCGAAGATTAATGGACATTTCGAACAAATGATGAAATACAAATGAATGTCGGTTTTGAGAGTGCTTGGTCTCAATATATTCAGTTTAACTCTCTTAACTCTCTCTACGAAAAATCAATATTTCCGCCCCCGTATTCTTTTACATATAACATATACATATGCCATTCGGTCATAGATCATTTTGAAAATCATGCCGATTGAAATAAATCCTGTTTTTCCTTCTGAAGAGGAAACCAAACGTAAACGCTTGCAGAGAGAAGCTCATTGGATTAAAACACTTCAAACTTTGTATCCATTGGGTTTCAACCTTGAATCCGGTAAAGGCTCCTGGGTAGACATTTTTCATTTTGTATTACAATATGATCAGCCTAGCACCAGGTTTGCTAGTCTTCTAATACAGGAATATCAAAACCTTAACCTAGAATGATTAAGCTTTTATCACAGAGACATATCTTAGCGTACAAGAAGAACAAATCTGTCAAGGACCTCTTGGTTAAGACGAAACTCCCTTTTGTATCAGATAACCCTTAACTGCTCTCATCTTTATTTGGTGGACTCAGGGGTTTACTACTAACTCTAAACGATACGTTTTTGTAGGTTGTGCTTATTATCACCCATACCTAATATCTATGTGTGTTACATATTCGCCACATAATTATCTTCACAATATATTTGTACATGTTACATGTATTGCCTTTTCTCGAGATTCGCCTATACAACAACTCGAGATTCAGGTCTATCTAGAAACTTGTCTCTGAGAATTTATCTAGAACATTAGATTATTTATCGGCTTTAATTAGTCGATGTCCCTGTGCCAGTTTGGTCACTCTTTATAAAAACATATATTAACGCCAGCAATAAAAGTGTTTTAAATAACAAAAAAATTACACTTCTGCAATATGAAAAGGCCAGAGAGTGGATATAGATTTCTATTTGTAATTTGTAATGTATGTAGTACAAATGACATGTTTCTCCATGTAATTAACTTGAGCGACAGTTTTGAAGATGGAATTGCCGGGTTGTGGGGTATCCAGGTTAAGGGTAGTCCCAAGACATCAGACGGTCGTTTTTTAATTATTATTTGGCATAAACTTACTTCTGGGTCTTTTACACTACAGACATATAATACATAAATATATAAAGATTCGCAGTCTTTACCATAAATATTCTTCCGTTCTACCGTGAGCCTCTGTAGCTCAGTCGTTTATAGGGCTCGCCCTTCTAGCCAGAGACCGAGTACGAATCCAAGTGGAGACAAGCACATTTTTCTTTCTCTACATTTATACAAAAAAAATATATTAACGCCATGTTCGTCACGCATTATTTCAAGCGTTAGTAGCGACCGATGAAAATTTCTTGGGCTGCCCAGATGTTTCATATCATATAGTGCCCTGAGTTCAGATCAAATTTAATACTATCGTTCGTAAACCTGTCAGTGTGGTAAATGTGTTCAGGGAAGATAGCTGACGAGAATATTTAGTATATTTAGATATTAAGGTCAACATCTAGATACCCTCATAATTGATTTATTACGATTATGACAACTGTTCATAACTAGAGACGTGTCACTGGTTTACAGGTGGATCAACTGAACACTAAACAATTGTTTTCTGGAATAACATAAGATATTATGTGTAAACAACTTCTAAGACGCCAAGAACGTTTTCAAGCAACGAAACGTTGGCAGCAACGTTGCGCCGAAAATATACCAAAAGTTGTTTATCCGTAATATCTTATATTATTCTAAGTGTCTCGACTTCTATATCCCTCTTAAATAAATTTGTTTTGTGTATATTTACACAAAAAACATCGTGCCTTAATCAGCCGTGTACCAGTATCAATAACTTAACCTCAATATACAATGTAATGTGCAAGGTCCATCGGGTGCCCTATTTACTATCGCGTTCTTTCATTCGCGAGTTATTTACAGTAATATTCAAAAGCAGGCCACATTTACCATTCTGTGTTTCAGAGAGAAAGGTACTGTCTATAATCTCAAAACTTTAAGTAGAATTTATTACAATAAAATGTTAGCTTGGTTCAACTCTGTCGCAGACTTATTAAAAACGAAAAACTGTCACCAGTACTTTGTTAGTAATATATGCGTCATAAATATTTGACAAAAATGATATTTCCCAGTATCATTTTTGGATATAACATCGTTTGAACATTGGTAGATTCCCTTGCCCTGCTGCTTTGTGCGAAGTGGAATTAGGCACCCACTGTGTTGCTGATCCATGTTCCTGTGGCCTTGTAGCCAGTGGCCGAGGGTTGTTAATATTCCTTTACTGCGCTTCCAAGCCGTCATTGGGGTGAAATAACGTCATGGGGGAGAAATTACGCGTTGTGACTTCCCCTTAGGTTTTAAAATAATGTTTGTTTCGGGTGGTTGGCTGGTGTTTCCTGTGCCCTGCTGCTCTTTGAGCTAAGGGCCATCAAGAAGCGGATTTGGAGTGTCAGCTCAATGGGTTAAGGACACCATCCTCATCTTTCCATAATTTCAAGGTATTTATTATACTAGCGGATACTACTTACAACAAACACGTTCCTAAGAAATTATAATTATGCGCTTAAAACCCTTTGAATCAACAGGGACATATTCAAGGAGCAAACGAAAAGGTAAAACGATGGACAACATATGGAACTAGTATACTGATCAAATCACAGCCTACGTTAACAACTGCTTTGTGTTGCGTGAGCTCCGAGAAGTCCACCATTTAACAGAAGCAATGCTTAGCTTAGCAACAAGATGTCAATATTTCATTCATATATTCCAGCTATCGTAGGTGTATTGACTTGTACATGGTACCATTTGTTATCCAGAGAGACAGCATTATGGATCATGTTCAAATGACAGCTGTTATTTTTGTCGCTAAGCATAGTAGATATATAACTATAGTACCGGTAGATTTGCCACGGTTTATAGCATGTACACACCATCAGTCAGTACGTTCAATTTCAATATCTACAGGCATGATGAAGTGTTTGCACATTTAACCACGTAGCAGTATTAATTTCACTTAATGTCGTGTTTGGTGCCATAAATCTCCAGACTATTTCACTCGCTTTGACAGTAACAAACAAACAAATAACACAATCTTAGCGCACCTTAATTTATGTGTTATCTTTAGATTCCACTTTGGACCAGAGTTGATAAGGCCTTATCTTTATAGCTATGAGCCTATACAACTTTGACAAAAAAACCCGACCTTTTTCTTTTTACTGGCAGAACTGTAGCCAGAAGGGATAAGCTTTTTCCTCACTTACCATCACTGTATATATACCTGTCAGAAATCCCATGTGAATAGCTTAAACTTGAATTAACAGAAGAAAATGATACATGACCATGTGAAGCAACTATATTGTATGACAACTGTGTACAGCTCTATAACATGAAGAGGCAATGTGGGAATCAGAGAGAAATTCATGTGAAAATATCAAATTATCGCTGATGGTGATTCATAACTATGTTCCTAAAGCAATCGATTAGTTAATGTTGTACATCATCCACCACCAAGGAAATTTTCGAAAATGGACATCACTTTCCTTTTAATTAAAAAAAAATTTGCTAACTGACAGAAACAGCAGTTAGAGTGTTTGGCTTGGGTTTAACTCTTGGCTTATTACACTGTTTAACCAGTTGTAAAGAGAAATGCAATGGCAGGCTAAATATCCGAACGTATTGTGTTACCGTCACATATGTTTTTTCAAGCCTCAATAGCTCAGTCGGTTATGGAGCGATGGCCCGGCTAGCCAGAGACCCGAGTTCGAATCCCGGTGTAGGCAAGCAAATTTGTCTTTCTATACTTTTACGCAAATATAGATATTTTTGAATAAATGTAGAGAAAGGAATTTTTGCTTGCCTCCACCGGGATTCGAACTCGGATCTCCAACCAGGAGGGCCAGCTTCCCGTCCAACCGAGCCACAGAGGCTCACGGTATAGAACGAACGAATTTCCATGGTTACTCTTGACAAAACATATGTGCATATCGGGCTATTGTTAATATCATTTTCGTTAAATCTTAATGTTAATATTTGATATGATATTTCAGTTTTAAGTCCATTACCAACGTATATATATTTATCGTATCCTAATTTCTATTAATATTGTAAAATTTTATCGTAATATAAACGCATGTCATTTATACACGTCGGTGGATCTGGTCGCTGTGCTCTGAATTATCAAATAAATACTACGAATTGCAAACTACTGCAAACGGTTAACTATTGCTTGTGACTTTATAACTATTACAATACAAAATTAAAGTATGAGTTGAACAAAAACGTATATAAATGTAGACAAGAAGATACGAATATGCCGTGGTGCCGTGCCGTGAGGACGCTAACGGTAATGGGTATGCTAGATAATATAGCTTCTAAAGACTTATAAATACACATTATGTACAAAGGTGTACTATAGATACAGATTGTTAGTTATCTGTAGGATGCATGGGCATATTTTAGCTTGTTGTGCGCAGTATACATTGTTACGTTTCGACGTTTCAGTATCATTTTATTCATATTGTTTTTAAAAATGAGTACAAGTATATAAATGTATGTTTGTTTCAGCAGGAATGCAATCTACAGCAAACGGGCACATTTGAAATGAGAGATTGGTATAAACAAGATCTAAAATGTTTGCTTCTCTCTCCATCTGTATCTGTTTTACTAATTCTACTATAAATATTCTCGCATATATGGACAGTTTTAACATAAATATGATACATTTGTATTATATAATATTTTTTAGGTTCAATTTGAAACTAAAGAGTCATGTATTATATTACCCGAATTAAACAAATAACACATGGTTTATATGATCATGTCACACAATCTGAGTGACAGAATATTTTGATTTTGCTTTTTATGTCGCAGTTAATTTTAGTAACGACACGAAAATACTCATGTCACTTTATATAATAATATTACAATCAGAACAAACTGACATGGTATTTTATAAATAGTATCATTCGATATTAAATAACTTATTGACAGAGTGCAACATGCACAAGCTGTTGCAGTAGTTGAGGTTATGGGGAGTCATAGTCAAATTAGTCATACTTCAAAACTAACCCGGTCTAATTAATACACGTATTTAGTGCTCTACCTGGCCGGGATGTCGATAAGATTGAGAGCTTTGTACATCGATCTACAGAACAATATATAACATGATGAAATACATCGATTCTTTTCTGATTACTGCTAAATATCTGATAATATATATGTTTTATAAATGTAGACAAAGAAAAATATGCTTGCCTCTTTATACCAGGAGTCGAACCTGGGACTATGGCTAAATATTTTTAGACTAAGCCTACGTCAATGTTTTTTCAAACTATTAAATGAAACCATTTCACTGCATTTATATATACAGCTTATGTTTATATGTTATCGTCGTTTTTTAGGTTCACTTTCTTGGGTCAAATATTACATTTTCACAACCATGAAAATTTGACACCAAATACCTGGATGTGCTGCATTTCCACACAGATATGACATCATTACATCGGCCCGGGACGTAACCCAGTGTAATCTTGAATGGACTGGAACGAAACAATAAAACTTAAACTATAACAAAACGTGAACGTGACAATCTGCTATCGACTATATGGGTCAAGCATTGTTAAAAGACAAAAGTCAAACTTTTTGGCCCAGCCTCTTAACATGTTGTTACAGCAATTTGGGTAACGGTAAATGAAAGATGCGTTAATAACTGCTTGCCTTGCCTTCTTTACGTTGAATCCATAACGGTTCACTCTATGTGCATTGGATAATTTTTATTTCAGCGGTATTGTTTTAATTTATGAACAAACTCAAATAGTTCATTAGATCTGGGAAATAAGAATTTATGGATTTAATATAACCTTGAGGTAGTCACGCAGTAAAAATGTATAAATTAATTTCTTGCGTGCGTATCCTGTTATGAATATGTTTGTAAACGATTGCAACGCTCTGAACATGCCGAACCACAACAATTGCTCACGAAAGAGAAATAAGAGTTATCGGTTCGCAATTCACATAATTCATAGTCCGCAGCTCGAAGACCGTATTATAAGTATACCCCCTCCCAAAAACATAGGTGATATATAATTATATTAACGTGATATATAACAGTAACCAGCTCGTAGTTTCGCAATTTGCCGTCCGCGTTTAGCCGTCCGTGGTTCACAGTCCGCAATTCGCAGAATATTCACAGAATCACATACGCCCTCAAAGTAATTTACACTTCAACACAGGTGATAATGACGTGATGAGCTGTAGCAGTAACCCGCAGCACTCAATTTGCAATCCGTCGTCCGAAGTCCGTAGTACGCATGCATTAGCAGTATACATTAGATTCCCCTCACAGGAAAAACAAAATCGCTTATTATGGCGTCAAAAGATGTATTGAGAACTGAAATTTGTCACATATTCCACAAAAGTTATATAAAATTGACCTGTTTGAATTAGGAATTGCATGCTGTCCGACTTCACACGCGTTAATAATTCCCCGTTTAAAAGGTTGCATGCGTTATGTATGTACTTCCTGTGTCTGGACAAAATAATTTATAGCAGATTTCCCATAATGGGTCATGATAATTTATAGCAGACTTCAGAGACGGATACCTTGGCCCTAACCTCTCTCTGATTAAGTATGCTGTAATAACATAGCTTGTTTGAGCACATGTGCAACACCAGACTTGCCGAAGATTCATATTCCCCACATCTTTATTTGCAGAAGTACGAGCGGAGTTAGTTAAACGTGCGAAGCCACCGGCGGAGAATCTTATAATGCCGTGAAATAATTCAAACAGGGAGCGTCCCTCAGTTACCAAACATTTATTTTCAAACCGCCGAGGAAGTATTTCCATGAGGTAATTACCACTAAAGATGTAACTGGAACGCATGCTTACTATAATATATATGCCGTGGTTTTGGCAAGAGTTTGGCAAGTGTTATCTTATCAGTATCAATAAACCATGTGTGCCTGGTGGTTAAGCTTTTTAGCTTTTGAAAAAGCCATGCCTTCGGTGTGGAGGAACATCGCTTTTCAATTGAGATCAGTATTTAGTCGTTGTTTGGTTTGAGTTACCGATTACTGTAGAAACACATATCGTGACTGTTTCGCCATATTTTAAACTTAGATAATTCAATCTAATTCAAACGAAATTCAATTTATATGGTTTTAAAAACTCAAAGTTTTACTTTAATTTTAATCTATCTTGTCTATGGTAACAGCTGCTTCTCTGATCCGCTAAACTAAAGCAGTCTATTGATAAATACTTGAGATGTAACGGTTTAAATTTGGTGTACATCTTCTTCTTTTTCTAGACGGATGTTGCCTCCTTTAGTATCAATATCCCCAGTTTCTTACCTCGTTTTGTCACAACTTTCTGTATCTGTTATCGCCAGAGAAATGCTATTCTGTCTCTACAATGTTGCAGCTAAGTCATATGACTTAAGAAGATGAATGTGTGTCTTGTGAGATTGAAAGACTTACATTGAGGTATAGATGGGGTTGATATACGCAAGTAACTCAGATCATTAATCTAAAGTGTTCTTGGCTGCATGGCAACATTTTGCAAGACAACTCAAAATATTTTTTTGTTTTTTTATTTTTAATAAAAGTGTACTTAAATGTCTGGTGAAAAAAGTTTTGTTATTTCACTTCAAGTATGACGAAAATGAGTAACAAGACCTTTGCAATGATATTTAAGCAACAATTATTGTGTTAACAATAACAACAACATTAAAATTCGTTTAAAAAAGATTTGTAATAGTTTTAAATCGATTTGAAACAGTTTTAAAATGTCTGCCTAACACGTTCTTTGAAACCAAATAAAACTTAACTATTTGGCTAAGGTTGAAGCCATTTAGCGTGGATGGGTAATTGTCATGATTTGGTGTTACAAGGAGTATTTGGTGGATTCAAATTCAAGTTTGTTCAATGGAAACGCTCGGACTAAATTCATGCAAATTCACATCATGTCAAAATTGAGTTTATATAGCTGTTCTGTTTATGTATTTATTTGTTCAGTTTATACGCCGTTCTTAAGGGTTGATTGATTGATTGATTGGTGTTTAACGACGTGCTCAAGGCGCGTGTGACGTGGGTGTGTTCCGATATTAGACAGCGACTCAAACACAACCAAAAATGTGAAGTCACTAAAGTGTTATCACTGTTGGAAAGATTATGTTCCTCCAGGGCTAAGTATGAAAGCATGAATATAATCTGGAAACACGGTGCCCTTAGCCAGAGGGCTTCGTACTTAAAGGCGTTTAAATTATATGCAGATTACCAAAGGATGTTGTTTCTTTGAGACAATGCTCTTTAGAAAAATATGTACATACCAAGTACGATGCATTTTAGATCCACATGATTAAACAACATTTATTTACTTGATTTATATAATGCCAGGCGTTGAAAAAATAAAAAACGTTGATTCTTTTACGGATTTTTCTATTCTATTTATAATCTTTCGATTCAAATTCCAATTAGGAAAGGTAATAATGAATGGTATATTGCACCAACACCATCTAGTTTCGGGTACGACTTTCTGTTTCTGTGTGTTATCACAGAAAATTATATTTGCTTCTGTCACTGCTAAAAAACGAATTCTTCTTTAATATAAGTACTATCAAACACTAAGAAGACGCAGTAAATACAGCCAGTTAGACTTGTTAACCATAAGCCGAAAACATACTAGTTGCTTTGTGTATTCCTTTACCTGATATGGAGCAAACATACGTACTTGATATATGCATTCGGTTTATTCCAGTGCCATTTCTAAGAGAAGACATTGTATTCAGTAAAGGTAAGCTGAGTATTGAGAAGAACGCAAGCTGATAGGAATTTAAGTGTGAAGCTACAGAATGGTTATTTGATAGCTGGATTAAAACACCGGTATCGTAATTGCTGTAGATCGTGATCGCCTGAATCGTTGTCTGGTATTCTATACGCATTACTCCTTCTCTGTGGGTTTCGCGTAATGACAGGTAATTAATCAGTAGAAAGAGCAATCTGTGTCTAGATGTATAAGAACACATCAGGGTTGAAGTGAGTATCTACTCTCCGACATGACGCTTACAGCACAGAGCGGAATTATTGTAGAAATTCGTTATCAGCTGTTAGTCGTACACGTTTGCGTTCGTACAGCCAGATCTAATCAATTTGACAAGCAATACATGTTTAGTGTTTAATATATTTGCATACCTATCACAGTACACCATTAAAGATGGGGCGATAACTGATAAGGAAATCTGTTACAAAGTGAGCTTAAATATTTAATATAATATGATCTGTTTCTTACGAATTCTATATAAGAGCAAGGGTGTAGGTTGGCTATACGGAATTCATGTGTGACAGATTACTAGAATGGTTATTTGTCAGTTGATTCAAAGTAAAGCTTCGGTAATTGCTCACCACTGTGATAGCTTGAATCAAAGTGTGCCACGGTAACCTTGGAGTCAAGAACAAGGCTGTCAAAAAGGAAGTCAAGTGTGAGATTATGGATTGGTTATTTACTAGACATTTTAACATAACAGTATTTCAATGGGTGAAGACTGTGCCCCGCTAAATCGTCGAATTATATGGCCAAAGAGTACGTATTCTTTTAAACACCACTCTAACAGCTCAGAGAATGTAAAGAAAGAGTAACAGAAATGGTCAAGTCTTACACTTTTACAACATATTATTTGATTCTGCGTTTTTTGTGCTTCAATACGGCAGACCAAAAAGGGGATAGCTCTACAAACAGCATACAACGAATATAAAGAAACTATATTTCCTTGATGATATATTCGTTTCTTTCTATAAAATATATATCTTTTAAGCAGCAGGAGTTCAACCAGAACAATGTGGGGTGTTATCCTAAGACAAACAAACTATGTTCTTTCGCTGTTACTGACGGCATTCATATGTTCAAAACTTACTATACATCGGTTAATCATTACGGCTTTTTATTCTAATATTTTATAATTTTGCAATGTATGTATGTTTGTTTGCTTAAATTGACTGGCTTTATTTACAATTACTATATATGCTTGTACTTGTCACTTCTATGATCATTACTGACGATGGCAAGATAAAGCCGAAATATTCTGTAAAAAATGAGTCTTTCATTCTTCGGAGTTGCACTACTTGTGTACTATGTTAAGATTATCAGTAAAACTAATGGAGTTTAGTCAACATATCCTTTACTAATTTTCATAGCACTGACTTTTGGCTAACCATGGCAAACAATTTCAAATAAACATGTACTCCATTTACAACCTTCGCGGTAATAAGCTGACGGATATGGTTAATCAGTGATTGTAAAAATAAAGTCTCGGAACTACAAGTAAAGAAGACTTGAATTATGTCCTGTCAGTAGTTCACTAAGATTACCCAACTGTGTGTTCACACGCTCCGCCAACTCCACACATATGTCTAGTGAATAAAGACGTGGAGATTCTTCAACCAGTCTTTACATGGGATTTTACCAGAAGCAGAAGTCCGGTTACGATAGCAAAAACTGTACATGTTTTGAGTCTTGGGTAAGGTCGGTGAAGCCTGCTACAAATTATCATGTATAATGAAGATGAATGTGTAACAAGTACATAGATCATATCTGTAATCGCATGTACCCGTCTTTGTGAGAAAAATATAACGGGAATCAGGGATGCATTTCACCATCTGCGCACATAGCAGCTCTCTCAATACATGAAGTGTCCTGACTTTCTTTGTTGCTTGTGTAAAAAGTAGGTATTTTGTGGAGGTATGTTGCATATGCTTCACCGTCACCTCTTTCCTTACGCTTAAAACTATTCGCAATGCCCATTCCTTATGAACATTCCTTCAATTCGGTGACCGTCCATAGCTTTAAATTCCTCATACTTTCCAACGAACAACAAGTGCCTGGTTGGGTTAATCCAGTCAAATACCATTATGGCATTTTGCATGAAATCTGGCCTTATGAATATTCCTTGTGCTTTATTATGTTATGTGTTACACTAAATTCTATCATTATGCCCCCCCCCCCCTCCCCCCCCCCATATATATATATAGGGAGGACATATAGCGATTGCTTTTTCCGTGCGGCGGTGCGTGCGTCCGTGCGTGCGTGCGTCCGACATATCTTGTCCAGACCATAGCTCGGTTACTATGCGGCATACCACTTTGACACTTACACACAACAGTCTTCTCCATATGCAGATGTGCAACGCTTAACTTTTTTGGCAAATTTATGCAAATTTCTACCTAAATTATGCAAATTAGCTGTTTGCCGTCCGACAATTCTTGTCCAGGCCATATCTCTGTTACTATTCAACGTATGACTTTGAAACTTTGACGCAACATTATTCTCAATATGGACATGTGCAACGTAAAACTTTTTTCTGCAAATTTATACCTAAATTATGCAAATAAGCTGTTTGCCGTCCGACATATCTTGTCTAGGCCATATCTCTGTTACCATTCAATGTAGGACTTTGAAACTTTCACACAACATTATTCTCAATATGGACAAATTTCTACCTAAATCATTCAAGAAATCTATGATTGCTTCTTTTCTAGTTATTAAAATAAATCTTTGGCGTTATACTAAACACACGCGTATCGACTGGTAATTATGGATTGCAGTTTTGTCACAAGTATACACAGGGCACTGAATATTATCATTAACTTTTGAATTGGATCATTGGATGTTGATCTAATGATGGAGTATATGAATCTTGTATGTGTATGATCACTCTAATTAGTCTAAGTTATTTTATATAAATAGTTTGTACTGACATATGCCTGGCAAAGATTCGTTGCCATGAATGCACACGATTTTCAATATTTTTTACGACAAAAATAAATCGATACTTCATCACTCCTATAAAACATATAATCAAAAACAATGCTGGAAAAGACTGTTAAGAATAATGACAGCTGTATAGAGAAATATGATATTTATAGTGTGTGAATTTGTGAGGAACTGCCAGCTGCAACACATTCAATTATGGTGCACAAATGTGAGGACGCCACGAAAACCATTTCGGAATCAGATACCTCCCGTCAGCTATGTACAAAAATATAGTTTCAAGCCTGGTGAGATAAACATTATCTGCGCACATTATACGTCGCGTACTGTTGTGAGTATATTAACAATATAAACAAAAAAATTGCTGTTCGATGTAACAATATTATTAACGCCATAGTTATTATATATTTAGATTAAGTTGTGAAAGTGTAAATTGTTTAGCTTTTAACAAAATGTTTATCTCTTGGAGTTCTTTCGGTGAGATGCTGATTAAGTGTGCTTATATTTACAATAAAACAAACTGCTGTTTACAATGATAGGTCTACTGTCTAATTTGTTGACATTAACAAAACCAAAGTTACGTGAATTTCGACTACAAAATAAACGATATGTTAAAAAAGTATATGCCTTGTCCCGTAAATAAGTGACAATAGCTCAATTGTCTCTTTTTGGAAGGTCAATTTATACCAACGTTTACGGTTACATAAATTCTTGACGGGATTACACACAGAGCCACACAAGTTTGACTCACTCTTAACAAGTTTGGTTTTAACAAGAACATACTGTCACAATAAAACGTGGAATTGACAATGTTTTCTGTGGAAGAAACACAGTGTTTAATGACCGTTTAATGATCAGATTTAGCCTTATCAAGCACATTTTAACGCAGACATAAAACGATATATTCTCTTAATAAGCAAACAGTTATGTGAGATATCCAGTTGAGTTTTTTAAATTAACTTTGATCCAATTATGGCCTATACAAAATATGGTAATGAGGTAAAGGGTTACTCTTTCTTTATAATGCTTTAACAAATTCGATATACCTTGCGTGTTGAAATTAGTATAACTATATATAATGACTAGTACACTACCAAATGACCCATTTAGGTGGAAGTAAATGCCGGTTGTGATTTTTAAAAATATTATGATAATTTTGTTTTCGTTGGCTATTATATATTTGACATGGGTGTAATGTGTTCATCTGCTTGGGTTATTTCTTACAGTTTCCTATTAGTTATAACAAAATAATTGGTGGCATGTTTGTCCAATGGGTATTTTCCGGTGCAGGTCATTTGTCCGAAGGCCATCGGTATTTTCCTGCAGGCTAGATAAGCTGTCGCTTTGGGTATTACTACGGTAGTTCAACTTTGAAACCACAAGGTTGTTATCCAACCTTAAAAAGAAACGCACATGCTTAAAGCGGCATTCTATGTGATTATACTGTTTTTTTGGTGATTGTTTGCATAAACATTGTGAATTTGCTGTTAATTAAATCATTTATGTCACAGAAGTCGAACGCGTAGATGAAGTAGATTGGAGTGACTTTGCAAGTAGCCAGTCAACCGACACCTTTAATAGCAAAGTCAATCACAATAGCTTTCTTAACAACTTCTTTAACCACGGTTGTCACAGGTAGGCCATATAGTTGTTGCAAGCAACGAATACAGATCAGATTGAACAATGCCTTTATAAGACAGCCTCCTTGTCACCATCATAACTAGAGATAAGATCCTGAAGTATTTGGTTTATATAATGACGAAATTGAACGGATAGAGCACGTACATAGAAAAACGTATTTGTTTGGAGACGTTTGTAACCAAAACTCAACAGTTTCATTGACGGATGTTTCTAAATTTTAAAACATCAAGTTACAGTAAATGCTTTTCCAACTTTTATCATACATATATTCTAGTTCTTCTTTCTATGACACATTGATTTATAGCGGATTTATCTTAATGAGAACTTATAATGGATAGCAGGCAGCGACGACCAGTCTCCTTGTCCCAGCCTCCCTCTGGGAAAATTTACTGAAATTGACTGCACTTTTGGGCTGATACGAACACCTGCACAGAATGTCTGAAGGTCATTTTTAGTCGTAGGTAGGATGTGTGTAGTTGGGGGCGTATGAAGACACCGTTGGGGAATCTTAGCGCCATGAACTACTGTCAGGACATAGTTCAAATAGGGAAGCATCCATATGCAATTATGAGACAATTATTTTACAACCGCAGCGGAGCTTCATCCGTAAGTGCAGAATGGTTGTTCTTGGCATTTTATTCTACACCGTGTAGCAAATAACCAATCCATCACACTTAAATGCGGCTTTTTTAATTAACAGACAACAATTCTGTGGATCACGCTTTTCAGCAAGTATTTGACCGGTATATTTGAACCGCTAATGAGACAACCATTTTAGTAACCTCACATATGGATGTCTTTTGGCCGGCCTACAACTTTACCCAAAGGCTGGATTCTTACAGCTTACTTTATCAGTTATCCACACTATAACTTAAATCATTTTCCAAATTGTACCATAAAGCCGGTAATGAAAATATGCACCACACATACTATACTTGTCAAATTGAATGATTAAATCGTGCTGTTTGAACGTCAACATTTACCTCTAATAGCTAATAAGGCTTCGTATTCACAATAATTCCGCCTATACGCTGCGTTGTTAATAATTTTTGTTTGGTACTATTTTACAGCGTAATTACCAACAGATGTGGTACAGTTCATTGCCTCAGTTTTGAAATGGTACTGGAATGTAGGTTGACATTTGGTTTGGAATATGGGTTGATGTATTCCTTTTATCAACCTTTGGCTTATTTCTTCATTGGATCGGTCACAAAACTCCGAGAAATATACTAGTTCATATTACACCAATGTTATCATTGGCTCAATTATGATTATGACTATCCCGTTATCTGCTTTATTGATAAACCTTACATTTTTTTTTTATAATTTTGTTATTTTCCAAATATTGGAAGTCATACACATGCTATCACCTGGGCTGGTGGATTGCAGTTATGTCACCTGTCTATTATAGCATACTGACAAAGAAAACAAAGCGTTATCTTGTAGAATGGATTCGTGATGGACACAAAATGGAGCTCACGATAGAATCATAAGGAAACCTTTAATGTGCATGATCTCACAGTTTAGTTTCTACTAATATAAACTAGTGTCCAAAAGAAACGATACCTCATGTTTGCAACGACATAAAATAAACAATGCAGAAGTTTAAATTTGGTGTTATTCTTTTGAGAAATCTTTTCACAACCTCTGAACCAAAATTCATTTCAATCAAATCAGTACAATCAAT
>JAVFBZ010149571.1:3816-19531 GCA_032466195.1 Katharina tunicata
CATCGAATGGCTACATGGAGCCAGAGGTTATCGGCCTACTTAAAACTCCAAGGGTCTTCAGTGAATGGCTACATGGAGCCAAAGGTTATCGGCCAACTTAAAAATCCACATGTCTTCATCGAATGGCTACATGGAGCCAGAGGTTATCGGCCTGCTTAAAACTCCAAGGGTCTTTAGCGAATGGCTACATGGAGCCAGAGGGTATCGGCTTACTTAAAACTACAACATGTTGGTAAGGTGTGATAAATATAAATCTGGTCATGTATAAATCTTTTTTTCTCGGCTGAAACGAGCTAAAGGGAGAATAGATAGGACTATGGCATGTTACAGCAGAATAATCTTAAACCTCCGAACCGTCCGGCCACCTGTTCTTATTGAATGTGTGACAAAGCAGAAAATTTTCTTCCGTGGTGCACATGTGTCTAACGCCATAGTGGTACTCAGTTGCATACGGGTTCACTTGAAAGAGTGCCCCACAGAAAGATAATCTATTATCCTGTAGAAACGTAAAATTATATATTTAAAAAAGATAAAAGGCAAAAACTAAAACACACACAAACACATACGTTTTATTTTATCTCGAAGTATATTTGTGCAGTGCCATGTTAACTTTCGCAGAATAAGGACTAGCAAATAGTCACCAATGTCCAACTGCTGTGAAACCTGTTATGATTGTAAACATCTTTCTTCTATTAAGCAGTGACAACTCTTGTGCTATATTTTGGGTTAAACATGGAAATTCCAAAAATGGATCAAATTTCTTTATGTAATTTTGTTCCAAGAAAATTTGAGCACACGCATTTACCGCTTGAAAGGAAAAAAAAGATACACGCTGAATCAAATAAGGTTTAATACAGCTTCTGCTTGTTCTCGGAACCTTGTTACATAGGCATGGCTTTACCCGGTGTCCAATAGAGACAAAAGGGATTATGTTTAAATATAGTCCTGGCGAAAATTAAAAGCCTTACCGCTTGTAATATTGTCTTCGTCACTATTAAAGAGGAAGTATTGCTATATCTTAATAAGCTTGTTTCTTGGAGGTATTTACTCTATTTGGGAACTAAAATAAGCGGACCGATTCACATATACCGACATATAACGTCTGCCGTTCGATTTGATAAACAATTAAAAAATCTCCCCTGCACTGTTCGTTCTCTTTCTCTTTTCAGTTGTAATGCACATATTGGCGACCAATTAGACAAGTATTTCCCGGAAAAAAATCAATCCACAAGCTAAATTTACAGGATTTTGCAACATATATTGGGTCCATTTCAGTATAGTTTCTACACACACAGTGTTTTGCTTTAATTAATATTATTCTGGGTCGAATCAATGGAAAATGTTTCCAGGCTGATATATTTGTTAATTGATTCGCCCCTAACCATTCTTCCTTTGAACAAGGTGTGTATACTACACATGGCCATTAAATGATGAATGTCCTATTTCCAGCAACAATTGGTTCAATTGATAACAGAACATTTGTGCAACAGATCGAATAGAATTATTCTGCTGGTCTGCATGCAAATACAACCATAGTATTTATCAGTTACAGTCAAACGTTAATTTAAATAATTTAAAATATATATGTTCTTCAAAACTATTGTTGATTTAATTTCAAAACGAACCTGCTTTTAAGTTTGCAAATCGTTTTGCCACTACATTGCATTATTCATCTGCTATTGGGCAGTTGGGTAATGACTTTGTTTATAGGTGAAGAACAGTACGTCCCAGCTACCATACTGTTTATAAATTCTGAGAGAAGTTATTTAAAGGGAAACATACATTTAAATAATTGATAATGTATATGTATTCAAAAAACATATAAAGAAACGTGTTTGGCCAGGTGATTTAATTTCAAAACTTATGTAACTGCCTTTAAGTAATCCTGGTAACAATTCGTGGATAAGTAGAATGTTAAATGAGTACAATTTTCATTCGTCTCGCCAATTAATATGCTAGCCCTAATTTAACAATAAATATATTTTTTTTAAAAAAGCTTTTTGAAAAAATAAGATCAACATATGGATAATATATATGGTCTCTTTATCTGAAAGCTAGTCAACTATATCAAATGAACGACTAGTAAAAAAAGTTAAAAATAAGTTAAAAACATCTGTTGTCAGCATTCATTCCAAGATAATGTGTCCAAACTTGCATAATTAACCTATACATATATATATCATTACAATTCATGAATAAAGTATCACATAGGCCCTATGTCTAGGAAAAAGACCATGTGGCCCTAGGGAATTTTATGTGTGTAAAATTGAGCAAAGGCCTGATGGAAGATTGTTTTATTTTCTTTCGGGTTATTAACACTATGGAGTCTTAGAATATACTTACCTTGATTTTTTCTGGTGTAAGCTCAGTGTTGTATCCCAGAACCGGTATTCCTACTGAACCAGCCAGCATATTAATCATATGTATAGTGTCCTGTTTACCAACAACAACAAATGCTTCTAAACTACTGTTTTCCATCCTTTTACACAATGAGTTGATGATGTCGTACAAATTGTCAGAGCCCCGTAAACTGATGCCATCCACAGCCACTGCACCGGGGTGGTTAGATTGATACTCATTTATAGCATGGTAAAAAGCTTTGGCGTAATTCGTATATACTCCACCCTCGAATATCGCCCCAATGGTAAGATGGGGTGAAGTTTGAACCTGGCATGAAGCTTTCAGGAACAGTAAAATGGTGGCCACACAGCCTATTAACAACTGGCGACACATTGTATGGCTTTTACCACCCGGGCGGGTTGATCATATAGCCAGGAAGCGGGATTAACAACCTATATCGCCGACATTTTCTAAAGAATGTCAGAAATATAGTCGTCCAAGAAACACATCTTGAATTGAAGACGTGGCTCATGGTTGAAGTATGCAATGTCTAAGGCATACTTCCTCTTTAACATTGACACCGTTAAATCCAGAGACAAAAAGAGCTCATATCGCTGTTTAAAATGAAAGAATTGTAGCTGAGATGTGAACGCTTCGCTGTGATGTTAATCAGTGGAAATGGCGCACCATCTAGCCCGTCTTATGGCAGCTCGCGGTAAATACAGTGCCCTAAACATGAAATGCTGCAACTAAATTCACCATAAAACTGTAAGAGCTGGCCATCATCCTTCAACTCAACCAAGTCATAAGAATTGTTTGGAACAGTCCCTGTGTCGAGTCCGATCCCACTTCTTTCCCCCATATCGACTCTCTTCAATGGAAAGCCGATTTTCTCAGTTGGTTGTATCGGGGGAAGTCTCTCGATGCTGTCAGCGATGCTCCTGGCACGGCTGGGCTAATAGCACCATCTCTTATCCCATTGCAACCGTTAACTAGAATCTCGCATTCTTAACCTGCATTGGAAATGAGAGAAACCGCGCTAATTTGTTTTGCACCATAGAACATCAAGCGTCCGTTTGGCCTATGGATGTTGTTCAAAGTGAAACTGTCAGTTATAGGCCAGCTATAAAGACTTGCTGCATCAATGTGACGGTGAATGCAGTGATCAGCTTAACGAGTATAGTCCATACTGGCGGATGTGTCTAGCTTAGCTACAGCATTTCCTCAGCAGATGTCATCCAATATATCAAAACAAGATCATTTGTCCACGTTGATGGAACCAGGTTTTGATATTGAAACAAAACAAAGAGAGAGAAAAAGGTGTTCTTGATATTGTGGCATCAGTAAAAGGGCATCTTTGTAGTTGGTTTTATTAGTCTTCATTGGGCAATTTAATGGGAGTATAAATGTTTATGGCCCTGGAAGCTAGGCGTCCCTATGGAAATAACAGCCCTTCCGATGTGTCTCCAAACAGGCTTAGTACACATGTTTAATTTGATGGAACTGTGGAATTAATATTGCCTAGCAGAAAATTCGATTTCGGTCCAGCAATCCATTCGGGTTTATATAACCCTTGATCAAGCGGATCCCGGTGTTGTAAAGCAAATAGCAATAAGAGAGTGTCCGGACACGATTCCAGCCACGTACATCTATCTTTACATTTGGTTGCTTTTTGGGTTAGTAGAAACCCTGCCGTCATTCCGATGGAGGTATTGACTTAGGAGACGCTACTGGTCACCTCTAGAGGAGCCGTACCAATCCCGCATCGATCAGCCAGAGCAACACCCTGATAGAAAGTCGCTCCGTCTTATACATTGTACATTTGTTCAACGTAAAGCATTTCCTTGCGTATGCGGCCGCATGTTCTCTTCGACTAGCCAGTAATCAATCATGGCTATTCGTTCGCTCTGCCGTACACATGGATATATTAGTTCCTGTCGGAGCTTGTCGATAATGTAATAAACAAACGCTATCCACAACGAGTACACCTGATCAGCCAGGCTAAATGTACCCAGCTGTCGGTCGGGTGCTTAACGCCAGACGCTTATGCATCATACAAACCGACCACAAAGCCTGACGATCTAAAATCTGTTATTTAGACTGGATCCGTCATGGGATTGCGTGAGCATTTTATTGTAGTGTTTTATTTATTAGATATCAGCCTCCATTTCTTTTAAACACAGTCTTATGGAAAATCATGTTTCTGTTATTGCTTTAATTTGTGGGCTAAACTGTTGTGTGTTTTCCCCTTCTCCGTATGAAACATCAAATCGGCAACAATAATAAAACCTTCAAAATATCAATCCTTAAAGCTTCCATATTATTGTGGAAGCTTTAAGGATTGATATTTTGAAGGTTTTATTATTGCTATCATATTCAAATTTCTTGCAAGTCCTTAAACAATAGCACATATGGAAGTGAACACCACAGTTAACATTATTTTTGCGCATTGTCTTTATATGTTTTCCGTTAATGAGGCATTTGTTGCGTTGGTTAAATACCAGTAATACCATAAGAAAAATCAGGACTATGATATTCAGCACATAAATGTATCTTTTTAATTGCGTTTAAATCCGAAGATGAAGTGGACAATACAAGAGTGTTTAACGTTTATCCATGCCGTTTGGCCTTTTCGGCATCAAAGCGATATAAATGTTACTATGCATGGGGAGACGGTTCCAAGTTTAAACTGTATCCGTTATACATGAAACGCAAAAAAATAATGTATCATTTTTACCAGCCAGTTGAAATCCAACCTTTTAGCTTTTGTGGATCTAGTCTGTAAAGGAAATGGAGACCAGTGTATATCGCGAGTTCCTGACCTTTCCCGGATACAGACCTTGTCAATCTTATTCATGTTTTAAGATAAAGAGCCATATTCAATATATGCCATTGGATCGGGCGTAAATGAGTTATCAGAGCTGCTTCTTTAGGAAATACCATCTCGTATTGGCGAGGTGGCAATCCTCTTTAAAGGTTCACATGTCTATAGGTCAAAATAATGGTGGATATAGCATTCCGACTACGCCAGAGTTTCTTAATCGCAGGGATCTACCCACTGTAAATATCAATGCTAAATACATGTACAGTAGCAAGTAGGATTCATTAAATCTAATGTTACCTTTACTTGTTTTTTTTTAATATTAAACCCCTAACAAATACACGAAACTATGATGGAACGGTTAGAATTTTATCACCAGCAGGCACTCGAGCTTGTCAAGGAATACGCAGAGGAAAGACAGGTCACATTTGCGAACTTAACCTTTTTTCACTTTTGTTCAAGATTACTGGAATTCGTGTCAGACCAAACACCTGCAACAGACTAGTTTACTTATTTATTGTTTGCTGTAGGCGATAACCTTCCAAGGTTTGCCATAGTTGAACGTATTGTAATCACACTGCTCCATTATTCCACTATTCTCCTTTCCCTCCTTACCGTAGAATAAAGAAAAAAATATATGAATCGGCCAGCACAATTAAGTGACTGTTGAAACACATTATGTTGCGAACGCATTATTTTCAGTTGAATTGTAGTTTCATTAGAAATTTTACCGAGTAACCCCCAAGCATGTGAGTCGAACCCTCATACCTTGGTTAAATCCTGTAGATTACGTGCCTTAATTTGATAGACGTCTGTTTTTAAAAGCCCTGTAACCGTTTTTCCACTGCTATCTGTTCTAAAATACTGATCTCATAGGACATCTTTTCAAACAAATTAATAAACAAAGAGGATTGGTAGACGTACGGCATAGATTAACAACCAAAACAACAAGGCTACCAATTTATTCCAAGGTGAAGTGAACAGTCAACAAGACGATTTAACAAAGCTGGGAAGCATCAATTACTTCAGGTGATAACTTATCTAAGTGCACTCAGAGGACATCAATTTTCACCAATTATATCTCTTATTAACACGATTGTATGTCTGAAAACCTAACCAGAACGAATCCAATCTGCAACATACAGGTTATTGATCGCTCGCCCATCGTATATTTGACACACAACGGACATTCGTTAAGTACAAGGCTTAGATTTAAGGATTTTAGTTCCACATAAAGTTAACATTAGAGTGGTTATAAAGATACATATGGCATCAAAAATTACTCTAAAGCGTTGGTCAGATGAACATCTTGCAAAACGGATATCAATATGTCAAAACTTCGACTATAATAATAATAATTAACCTGTAAAAAGGGTGGGGAAATACATATCGCATGACGGTTAAGGCAATACTTCCTGTCGACACTTGTCCAATATTATATAGAAAACAAATTTGCGAGTTCAAATCCAATAGACAATCCTGTTTCGTGTGTAACCGATTGCCTTTTAATTAGAATCGGTCACGACAACGCAACTTGTATTATTTTATTACGTTATTGTTCGGTTTTGGTTTGTTAGCATATTTATTAGCAATGACGATAGTAAACGACAAAATTTGTCAGCACAACCGATATCTGGCACTACCTATGGTTCAATAGGATATCCTGGTGACCGATTAAAACACTTTTGCTTTTTTTCTACTGATTTTATGCGGGCCATGCCATAGCTAAGTTAGTTGAGCGTTGGGCTACCGAGTCCCCATCACTGTATCTGTAAAAGGTTCGAATCCCCGTATGGACCTTAAATAAATAAGGGAACTTTCCGGTGGCTGCGGAGATGGTAGAGTGGTTTTACGAGTTTTCTTCTCACGTAAAGTCGTCATATAAGTGAAATAATCTTGAGTAGGCCTTAAACACCATTCAAATCAATAAATAGATTAAACTGATTTCATGCCTGAGCCAACTTCATATTTGGACATATACTGATCTTTGCTTGAAAGTTGATTTGAACAAGCGTTTTCCAAATAATTCATACCTTACATCAGCCTATCAGTTACAATTTAAGTTGTTTGAAACTGACTAGTTATAAAATAAGCTGGCCAGACATATAATCACTGATAGCATGAATATTGAAGAAGGTTAGCCTTTGCCCACCACCAACGAGAAAGATTTGTTATTATTGTGTAATCAATGTGCACACCTAGTTATTTACCTTCCTGGAGATTTGGGGTCATTCCTGTAATGCTGACCCATTGTATAGTTATATTTTGTTGAGAATATTATATTTCTCAGTCATGTCTGGTTGGAATTTAATGAAAAATAATAGTTTAAATTACATTTTAATTGCCAATGGAAAATCGTTCTTGCGGGTGGCCAAGATGTTTCCGATACTTTTTTTTACAGTGCCCTAGTTATGAATAACAAATGTGTCGATATAAGATTATTGTTCAAATTAAAACAAATACGTTGCTTAACAGCCACACATTGGAACAGGCTTCAAATCCTTGTTCTGGAGTCAGGTTGTTCAGATGCAGCACATCAGGGTAGAACACCTAGGTCAATAAATTTGCTCAATGATCATGAATTATGCAATGTTATTAATGGACTGTTTAACTGAACAACACCATAAGAATGTATGTTAAGCTAGCATCAGACCGACTTTGTTGGACGAGTAGTTGAATGCAATCTGTTAGGAATGACATGATGTCGAATCCAGTCGGATACAATCAGGGGTAGATGGACGTGTTCAATCGTACACAGCCAACTACTTCAGGTTAGCCACCGGTGGTCAAGACTGTCCTGTCGCGTCGAATGTAGTCGATTTGTTGCCTTTAAGCGTCATTTCAAACATTACAAACCAACACAAGATGACTCCAACCGTATTCTCAACGAAACCCAGTCAAGAAGCCAGTTTCCCAAAAAGTCGTTTGTAGTTAAAATACTGTGCGATAAATTTACTCCACGTTAAGCTATACACACGCGGAAGAATTTTCAAAAGATATTTTGTAAAAGTGTTAGGTGAAGGTTTTATGAATTTAGAGAAAGAAAACCAAAGCTTTTGTATATAATAATAAATGTAGAGAAAGAAAATGTTGCTTGCGTCCATGGGGATTCGAAGCTGGGGTCTGGCTAACAGGGCCAGCGCTCTGACCGACTGAGCAACAGCGGCATAACGACCAGCTTTTTATCCAACTAAAGTTTGTGAATCTTTCTCTACAGTAAAAACTGACACAGCGACACTGAAATAGTGTATTTTGTATCTAGGCATCACCCACAAATCTAATCATTGTTTGAACAATTCCGCAAATCTGGTTCTGTTACATACACCACGCGGATAAACGTTTAGAGCCACCTGATACTAGTAACCATTACTACAATGTATGCCACATTTTGTTGCATTTTGACTTGAATTTACTTAAGTCAATGGACTGGTTGCCACCACACGCAGTGATATATTTATTGGTAATACATGATTTGCACGTGCAATGCTGTGAAGTCACGTGAGGCCAAATCCATGTTGAAGGGCGCTATTTTGCTTGTCTGCAGTGGATCAAAGTATTATCAGAAGACATTGCTACAACTTCAAGGGACGAAGCAGAATTAGTGGTGGTGAGATGGAGAATAATCGGAATGGTAAACGCTGTATTGTCGTGTAGAGCTATTGGTAGGGAATTGGTTTTCATCATTCTCTGACAGCTACGAAACCTCAAGTAACCAATGATTTAAAGGATCTTCCACTATCTGGCAGACCAAAAGGAACATCCCAACGACAAAATGCCACTACACCCTATTAGAAGTACAACCTTCTCCAATAGTACGGTAAGGCACAGGATGTGGATTTGCGAAGCCCAGTCTCGACAAAAACCGTTTGAATCGCCTTAAAACAGTTTGGATATCACGCCAGCCGAACTTGGTTCACTACTCACCTAGACACACAAAAAACGCACGATTGGCTTGGTTTCTCGCTCATCTCTATCACTATATCTAATTAGAGATCAAGAGTTTGACAAACACACAATACCCAAAAACACACAATACGTCAAAGAGCATCCACAATCCGATCCAATTCGGTGATGGCTCAGTCCTGGTGTGGGGATGTGTCTCCCACATGTAAGCTCAACCTCGTAGAGGGGCTATTTGAATGGACAAACCAGACAGACATCCAGGGTCGTAATTTGGCAATTCTGTCCCATCTGACGCGACCAATCGACGTGGATGACACCCCAGGGCCTAACCAGCCCGCTTGGCAGTTGACTTTTTGCGGCGCACCCCCGAACAACCTTCCTCTGGCCAGCACGAATCCCTGACCTGAATCACATAGGACACATATGGGACATTTTGGGTAAGAACATCTGACAGCGAGATTCCCTGTCCAAACTCTGTTAGAACTGGATGTGGCTCTTCACAATGGATGTCAGCAATGTTTTTTGTTGTTGAAATACCAGAATTACATTGTCATCACTAAAGGACGACATTTCTGGGGGTGGAAAACTGTCAATTTGTACGTATGTTTACAAGGGCAATTTACTGTATTAAACATCGACCCGGAACACTGAGAGCACCTAAAGCCCGTAAAGATCAACAACACACCCTCGGGCCACGATTTGACAACAACAGAAAGGAAAATCGGTATTTTCTATAAAAAAAAAATGACTGATTGGCGTTTATTTTTTGCCCAATAGGGAATATTATATGAGTGTTCCAGAATATCACATTTATCAAGTGGCGAAATACAAATATAAATTGAATCACGAGTTTGTTAAATGTCATATCCTTGATCACGAATTTTATATCCTATTTATCCCATACTATATTTATTTGAATAATTATTGGTAACTTAGCTTACAATGCTCACAGGTTTCAGTTTGTTCGTTTTCGTTTGTATGAAAACTGGAGCGGAGACGTACAAATTCGAGTAAACATGCACGACGCAGCATAATAAGCTTTACCAAGCACATCGCGGTCACCAGAAATATAGTGGAAATGATTCGCGTGTTTCCATAATGAGATGTAGGCAATTTTGATCCATGTTTTTCATTTTTATAAGCATTGTGGAAGCACAGACAAAGTTGGTACATATACTAGATGAACACATGAAAAAGTAATTAATGACATCGAAGAAGACTGTTTCCCGGAAATCTGCAATGTGGTCATGTGTGAAAGGTTCCTAGACTAATCAAAATTGCTGCTCAGTTATGTCACGTGACTTTTGGTTATGTGTTATTTCACAAACATTGTCCCTTTTATGGATAATATGGGATAATAGAACATGCAAAGTACTTATTTAACTTTAGTCCCCAAAGTTAACATTTGAAGAGGATGTTTAGTCAATTTTATAAAATTGACTTAATTTATTTTAATGCGCGCATAACGAAATTTGTATTTTAATATTGGGTTTATCATCTCTGAAATTTCAGTTCGAAACAGTATTGTTTGTCCTTTATCATTAATTATCTACGTAGATCTAATATCAGGGTTGTCTTACCGTATGGTAAAATTGAACAGCTCCCAGTGGCCCACGACTTTAGGGGCGCCAAATTTAATTTTTCCAAAATATGAAATTGAGGTTTATGTTATAACATAAAAGCAGTGGACACTTATTTATGCTAAATATAGGAATGTCCTTGTATGCGAAATGAACGTTAGATTGGGCTTTTTAAGGTTTACTAGAGCGAGGCACTGTCATCAAGAAAGCTATATAGATACATATCGTTGTCGTCTAGAACCAATCAGCGTGGTGGTGGGGTCATTCTCTATATTCAAGGCTATGTTATTAATGATGAAGTTGATGTGAATTCAAATGGCAGATGTGAGTCAGTTTTCGTTGGGATTTCTATCGATAATTTCAAATATGTGACTGGTATTATTTACCGCCCACCACGCACTAATAAACATCAATTCAATGGTTATCCCATGTCTCTGCTAGATCAACTTAATAGTCAAAACACTAAATATATTATAGGTCCTAATGGGGGATTTTAATACAGATCTTTTTAAAACAGATACCCACAGCGTATCTAAAGAGTTCATCGAAACCATATCTTATTATTTACCACACATCTAAAAGAACAAGAGTCACAAATAGAAATGCTACATTAATTGATCATATTTGTATTGACTTTCTTGATGATAATTTATTTTCTGGAGTTTTTGTTAAACGATACCACAGATCACTTCCTCATATTCCATTTCTTCAAAAGCCATTGCCTCAACTCCACAACCACATACCTCTCAAAAGCGCACAAAGTCAGTTGCCCAAAAAAGTAAATTAAAAAAAGTCGATACAATAAAAATGATGACTGTTTTCCGCTTTAATAATCTGGAATGCACAAAATAAATCCATGGATCACATACGGTCTTTGAAAAATAGTCTTTTTAGGTCGTACCCGAAACACAGAGATGATAATTCGTGTACTCAATACCGTTCCTATTAAACAGCCTGATTCGCTCTGTTAAAAGAGATTACTTTGAGTTAACAAATTTAACCACAGTAACAATTCTTGGAAAACAGTCAAAGAACTGATGAACCTCACTAAGTCTTCCTCTCTCCATTCGAATCAATGGCGTCGGAGAATCTGATTCTCAGACAATAGCGCATAAGTTTGACGAACATTTTACCAGAATAGGTAAGAAACTAGTCTCTTAGTCTTAGATATCCACATTACAAATAGTTTACATTTTTTCAGATTACCTTAGCCGTCCAAATCCTGTTTACTTTGAATTCAAAACAATAACTCATGATCAAGTAAATCTAACACATCTCACTGGAAAACTCTTTTCCTATCCTTGGTGGCGTTGGTCTGTCCCTTCTCAAAACGGTTTCTGAACCTATTGCTAATCTTATCGCCCATATTGTTATTCTCTCCTTTACCTCATGCATTGTTCCAAGATCATTGAAAACAGCTAAAATCATACCTATATTTGAAGCCAGATGTCCTTCTCACATTAAACATTACCCTCGACTATCAATATTACCTTCTATCTGCAGATTATTAGAAAAACTAGCAGCTGAAATGGCCTCAGGATTCCTTACACAAAACAACATTATTTCTCCTCATCAACTTAGTTTCAGACGACATCCTTCTACTTCCCATGCAGCCTTTTCCTTATATGATCTTCTCATTTATGCCAAAGAAGATAGTTCATTACTTGGCCTCTCAAAAGCTTTCAAAACTGTCAATTACCAAATTATTCTGTAAACTCTCACACTATGGTTAAAAACCATTAACTGGTTCAAAGACTATCTTTCCCAACCACCCAAAGTGAGGCTATCAAAGGCACCATTTCCACTCTCATACCTGTATGACCGGTGGAATTTCGATGATACATGTGATATATGTGTGTTTTGGACCATTCCAATTTATTTCCTATTGTCTGGCAACATCTTAATCTTGGCAATAGAATTATATTTGGCTTTGTTCAAATCATGTATCCTTAAATATTAACAACACTTGTTTAATCTTTCTTACACATCACAGACGGTCCCTTCAGCACGATCCCTAATCCTCTCCTAATAGCTGGTTCAGTCATAAAACGAGATCATGAGTTTAAATTCTTAGGCATCTTCTTCAACTCATAACTAACTTGGACCACTCATATCAACCACGTATGTACAAAATCTCTCGAAACATCGGTCTTATTTCCCACATCCGACATGCCCTAAATTCCAAAACCCTTCTTATTCTTTACTACTTATTAATATACTCTTACAAAACTCCTCTTACCTATATTATGGTAACATAGACTGGTTAACAGTCTAATTATATCCATTATTTCTGCTACAAAAGCGTGCACTTCGCTCATTCGCGTTCTCTAATAAACTTAACCATACCACCCGCTCTTTAGTAGATAAAATATTCGTCTGACACCAGTTTATTTCAGACTTATCTTTTAGTATATAAATTAATTTTACCAGCATGCATGTCTACCTATTTTCGTATCAAATCTTTTCATTCTATAATAATATGTTCATTGCTATCCCACAATACCAACCTACATCGGCCATTCTTTGTCTTAAATGTTTCTTACTTTTCTTTAAAAGTTTTTGGCCCCAGGGAATGGAACAGGCTACCCAGTGATCTAAAATTGTTAAATTCATTAACATCGTTATTTAAGTCTGACATCAAAGATTTCCTGATTAATAAAAACAACCTCCTGTAAACGTGCTTGCCTCTGTATACGTGTGTGTTTTTCTCCTGTAAAATAATCTTACTCACACCTACTGGATCAACTTTTTTTTATTAATGTATGTATTTATGGCATCCTAATTTATAGTTAACATTTTTATAATTAGGAAACAACAAGCCTTCTAGGCTTTATTCCTGCCAAATGTATTGGATTCTACTATGTAATACAATGCTTTTGTATATTTTTATTTGGTGAATTGAAATGAAAAAAATATATACGTTGGTAACGCAAAATGAACGGCGTTGGAACAAAATTTGCACGAATCATGTCAACGAATCTGTTGGTCTGCTCGCATGCGTTTGGCCTGGGACATAGTAAACTATGTCAATATTATGTCCCAGTGAACTTTGTCCCAGGTGTGGCCTAGACGTGTACAGTCACCCACTGGTACCGTCCGTTTGTTGTAGGCGTAGATGGAGCCTGACGATCAGAGATTTAACATTTCAACCTACGTGCCTTCATGCGTTAACATTACAACATACAGGCAACCCACTGCTTCATGTAATTCATCGAATGGTAAACTTTACATAAAAGCACGTGTGCTGTGTCGAGTGGTGTGAATAAGTTCGATGCCCCTTGTGGAAATTAGGAATAAAAGGGATCTTTTCCGTTGGCTGTGGGGTTCGCTTGATGGTTTTGCGATGATTCTTTCCGGTTTCCCCCCACACACCGGCAACGCAAAGTCGCCATATACTAGTATGTGAAATACTCCTGAGTATGACGTTGAACACCAACCAAATAAAGAAAACCAGTGCAATGAGCCTAGTGTATTCAGTTAGGTACGAAAACTCGGTCTGTTTTAATTATGAAATATATTGGTAAAATTAATTAGGCCTACAAAAGCCCTTGATGAAGTACTTGTACGTCTGTTAGATAGGTGCAGGAAATTTGGTTCGGATTATTTGGAATCTGTTGTTGAAGTGTTTGCACTCCTCGGATAATTCGGCTACATCACGGTGAATTATAAACATTTTTAAACAACGAAATGCTAATATTATTCCAATGGAGTTCATAAAGTAAATCTAATCTGTTGGAAAATAGGGGCCCTATTGGTTATATATGCCTAGGGGTGTACATTGTTATGAAATCCGCACTTTTTACAACTGCCCTCCCGATCACTGACATGATTTTTTATTTTGCAGCAAGCTTGTTACGCTCATTGATGCGAAGTTTTGCGACAATTTCTGCCCCCATCGGTACTCTAATGCGCTGAATGGTTAAAGGGAGACAATTCGTCTAAGTGCAAAAACTATTCGATTGACAGGCAGACAGACTGATCACCTCAAACGTAAGCGAAATGTCAGAAGTTACAACATACTAGGCCTATCGGTGTTTACATGAAACTGATATATGTTTTATCATGAGACATGCTATACACGTGGCGAGGCCTGGTTCATTATTACGACAATAAACAGCAAACAATTCAAGCGTGTGTTACGTGTTCATTTTTGTCGATCGCTTTAACCTTGCCCGTCACGACATCGGCAGTAGATTGTTTGAGAAATAGGCTCTTACACGCCAACTGATCTATCACATGGGCACTAAATCCTCAGCGACAGATATGTAATATAAGTATGCTCTTCCAACCAAAACTAAGTTCTAAAACTAAGTTATTGTCCACTCTATCGTCTCTTGAACTCTCTTGAATTGTGCAAGTTTCATATAGTTTTTGCCTCTGGCTTGACTTTTGCAGCAAACGTTGCCAACATTTTGTACATAGGATTTTTCCTATAATTGTTGCTTACATATGCTTTAACTATATTAATCAGGCTTTTCGATGTTGGCCCTGTTACATGTTCTATGTCTGCCATTCTGACAGGAGATCGCAACCCGAGGGTAAAATGGCAGACCTCGGCTCTGTAACAGCTAGGGCCATTATGGAAACCTGGAGTAAATGTATTATACAAACAAACCTGTCTAAATCTAAACAGAGCCAGTATTGATCAGCTGGGCCAATAGGGTCTGTAAGTCACGTCATGTGATAAGAGAAATTTCACCAGATTCCTTCCAGTTCCGGTTACATGCTACGTCTTTATTTAGATATAACATCACAAGGGAAGTTAAAAAGGTGACAATTGTCCCATCATGTCCTATAACTGAACCAGAAGCGAAATAATAACCATCTTGAGAGACTACTTGTTAAACCAGAACGTCACAGTTTCCAGGATGAAGGCCTACCCGGAAGTAAAGCAGAAATGAACGAGACTTACAGAGCCCATAACAAAGTAAGTTCGGCCAATATGAGGCAGTGAATTAATAACATGTGATACAATGTATCATCAATATGGAGCTCATGTCTCATCAACACTGGGTCAATGCCTCATCATAGCTGAACCCATGTCTCATCAACACTGGGTCAATGCCTCATC
>JAVFBZ010149582.1:0-14990 GCA_032466195.1 Katharina tunicata
GTACGTGCCAGCCCAAGGGGTGATAGAAACCATCGTCAGGGGGCACTAATGTATGATCATGTACCAGTACGTGCCAGTCCAAGAGGTGATAGAAACCATCGTCAGGGGGCACTCATGTATGTACATGTACCAGTACGTGCCAGCCGAAGGGGTGATAGAAACCATCGTCAGGGGGCACTCATGTATGTACATGAACCAGTACGTGCCACCCAAAGGGGTGATAGAAACCATCGTCAGGGGGCACTCGTGTATGATCCTGTACCAGTACGTGTCAGCCCAAGGGTGATAGAAACCATCGTCAGGGGGCACTCATGTATGTACATGTACCAGTACGTGCCAGCCCAAGGAGTGATAGAAACCATCGTCAGGGGGCACTCGTGTATGATCCTGTACCAGTACGTGCCAGCCCAAAGGGGTGATAGAAACCATCCTTAAACACACTCACAACAAACAGGACACTTCCAAGCCTCAAAACAGGACACCACAAAAAGTCCTGATTTCCTGATGCCCCTTAGTTTAAAGAGCACCAACCGGAGAAAGTTAACAGTGCTCTGAAGAAAATAACCGTATAACATGATTTACACCGTTTACAAACTGCAGATAATTCAACATTTATTCAAATCTTGAGTGTTCTGTCCAGAAATTTTTCTTGGGTCCTGAATTGATTTAAAAAAAAATAAAAAATCAAGGGCGAGTAAGTGTGCCAATTATCAACATGCAAAAAATTGTAGCAATTTCAAGGCTACAGCTGATTTTTGTATTAATTTTCCATGTACAATGTAGTGATGAGGACAATTTGCTTATGAAATTAAAGATAAATCAGTTGATTTTTAAGGAGAATTCTGGTCATTTTAATTTTCATTTTGGAGTCGTTTGTGAGTGACAAAGTGAGACCCGGTAAAGAACCCTGACTTGTGACAGTCAAAAGGGATTCGCTGCAGCTAACTAGGCTTGCCAAGTTCTATTTAACACTTTCTGTGACCAGAGAACTAACTACATTGTATACAAAAGGACTGGAGTTCAACGGAACGCGACAGTAACTTGATCACAAGTTTAGTCCTTAATTATGTAGGAGGGAACTCACTATCACCAGAAATCATGTGTTTAATTTGTTGGCTTCATTTCATTTGCTTTCTACTAACACAAGTTAGACAACAATCCAATGCAACCTGATGTGAATCTTTCCATTTTCCAAAAATAATTACTTTTATTGCAATGAAATTTCAACTTGTTTGTTTGATTGATTGGGGTTTTACGCTGAACTCAAGGTTATTTTACTTTTATGACAGCGTGCCAGCCCAATCGCTGGTTTAAGAAAACCATCTTAAACGACACTGGCAACAGGCAAGACAGGACAAAACATTTACATTACATTAACAAAACAGGACACACAACAAATCAGCATCCTGTGGCCTTCAGCTCAGAGATCACCAGGGCACAGGAGGCTCCCACCCAACCACCCGCATGAAATTTCACTTTTCTCTATTTGCCCTGTCATACGAGACAGGACTATAAACAGTTTTCTACATCTAAACATTAAGACAAAAATGATGTAATTAACCACATGTTACTCAGGATAACAAAATTAATAAAAATACAAACCTGCATTAGAGTCAGACTGTTGGACTTGGGATTGGATGTTGAAAGTTTGATGATGCTCAGCTTCAGATGTACCAGTTGGGGAATTTACAAAGGATTCCTCCTCTTGAATTTCACTAGAGTTACCTGCCTCTTGAGTTTGATTTAGCAGAGAGTCTTCTAACTTTGGTTGTGGAATATTGCCACCATTATCAGTCAAGTGGGTTTCTTCTGGAGTTGAGATTTCCGCTGGTTTTTGAGGAATATTTTCAGATCTTTGGTCAAATTGAGAGTCTTGTTCTACAGGAGGAAGCGGTTTTGGAGGAGAACTGCGAGAAATTTTTAACGGCTTTGGTGAAAATTTTATTTCAGAAAGTCTCTTTCTTTTATTTACTCCTGCCGAATTTCTAAACTTTGTGCCGGAATCTGACTGATTTCCGGTCGAAGCATCACTGTCGTAGCCTGTAGATTCTTGCTTAAGGATGACAAAATCTTCTTCTCCATCTTGATTTGTGCTGTCACTGTGCAGCGGTGAGTCTTTTCCAGTGGAACTGGCTTGCGGGCTACATGGCATACCCTCAAAAAGGTCAACTTTTGCTTTATTCAGTTCTTCAGCTTTTAAACCCAGCAGCCAATGAGGGTCAGGTTTTTCACCAGAACAATCTACACAATTAAAATAAAAATCAGTTTAATAAAACTCAAAACATTTGTGCAGAGTTCAAGCCCGCAGAATAAACTTTATGAACTTCTGGTATTGTCTCATAACTGTTACCTTTTAAATAGCACTTTTTGTTACATCTAGTAATTTAATTAATTACGTTCCATTTTCATAATTTAAATGTTTTTACGATAAAAAGCTCTATTTGAATTGTAAATGGTTTTGTTTGTTTGTTTGTGGTTTTAAGTTGTACTTAAGGTCATTTCACTCATATAACATGTATAAAAGCGTTCAGAAGGCAACCACCCTAAACAACACAGGAAACACACAGGGCATCGCAAGACAGGGTACACACAGGACACGGTAAAGAGCTCCCGCAAACTATCTGGCATTGGTTAACTGCACATTTTTAATTTACACGGATTAGAATTGGTGAACATGAAACATGCCCTGCGCTTATTTCGTGAGGATGTCAGAGGGGTGGGCAAGTTTAATACATGTAAATAAAGGGTGTTATTATCAAGACTATATGAAGTCGTGGGTGGGTTGGGTAGGAGCTTCCTGTTCCCCGCAGAATGCTGATTTGTTGTGGCCTCCTGTTTTATGTCAGTATAATGTTGTGTAATGATTTTTGTTGTTACCATTGTCATTGTGGATGAGGGTGGTTTCCTTCACCCATTGGCATGTTGTCATATCAGTGAAATAACGGTACCTGAAGCACAATATAAAACCCCAATCAATCATTTTCAATTTTACAGACTGAATAAACTGGACATGATCCCAATAATGAATTGAAAATATTGAAACTGAAAAATATGCACAAAACATATGTAAATAGTTTGACAAACTTTGATGATTATTTATTTACAAGTATTCGATTGGTGTTTAACATCATACTCAAGGGTATTTGACTTATATGACAACTTTGCGATGCAGGTGTACGGTGGAAAACTGAGCCGAAACCTGGTAAAAATGTGCTCTTCAGGCGCCATGCATTGTGTTTGACGCTGGGCTCAAGGGTATTTCATATATATGACGGTTTCTTTTATTCTGGGTACAACGAAGGCGGCCCCGCCCAATTTTTGAAGGAAACCACCCGAAACGACGCTAGCAAAAGAGAAGACGCTACAATACATTTACAGCTCACCTGTGCAATTACTGGCTTACAGATTAAGAATTTTGAGCAACAAAAGAGAATGAGGAAATTATTGTGCTTGACACCACAGGCAAATTGATGTTTGCTAGATTGGGGTTTTATGACATATTAATGTATGTTATTCACTAATACGCTGTGACAGTCAAAAAGTTGAAGAAAGCTAATTGTTAATGGTGTCATTGGCAAAAAAAAAGACATAATAGCACATTAAACAGGATATCGCTAAAAAATTGTATCCTGATTTCCCTTAGCTCACAGAGCACCATGGTACAGTTTACATTGATTGATTGATTGATTGGGGTTTTAACGCTGTACTTGGGGTTATTTCACTTTTATGACGGCGCACCAGCCCAATGGGTGAAAGAAAATACCCTAAGTGATGCAAGCAACATAGAAGACGCCACAATACATTTACAGGACAAAAAACAGGACACCACAACAAATCGGCTACCTGATGCTCCTTAATTAGCTCACAGAGCACCGGGGTACATGTTATAAGCTCACAATAACCACACATACTGTTTTACAGGTACCAATCAATACACACAAACAAACAAAAAAGAAACCAAATACCTAATGAAATGGATCCTTTTAACTTGTATTCTGACAGACGAAGGTCCAACCAAATGGCAAATCGGGATAGAACAGATGGTTTCCCACACAGCTCTCCAATGATGGAGGCAAATTTGTACTGTACTGTCTCCAAGGTGAAGTCTACATCAGGCTGGCCCATTGTGACTATCTGTAAATATAAACATGCTCAACAAAAGGCAAATCACAGAACTAGATAAATGTAATTTAAATCCTGTTGAATCTAAAGCACAATATGCTCAAGCAAAATGCAACATTTTAAAAAAATTTATTCATTTTATTTTTCAGAACTTTTGTCTTAGTATATGTTGGCGCCTATCTCCAGTAACATCTGTGCCCCTTGATTAACGGCTTTTGTGTAACAAATGGCCATGTTTAGGTCACTTGCTCCCTATTTGGCACTGCAGGCAATACTTGTATCACTTGTTGATAAACATATCCTACAGCATAATATGAGGTCATAATGACCAATGCAACAAGAGGATCAATGGGCATTAGCGACCAGGTTATACATATATATTCTCTGTATTTAAACTAGATGTGTTTGTTGACCAGTACCACTTGAAAATGATCTCTTAAATGGGATAGAAACATTGTGACTAATAAATTGAAGAAGTTGTTATCCATATGAATTTCTAAATTTGCTTTAAAAGTGTTTTACAGTGACTGTATTACTTGCTAAAAGCCTAAAGGTATTTTCAGATTAGCATAAATAATTACTATAAAAATAATATAAATAATTACTATAAAAATAGGGGACAATACAATATTTTGCTGCATGATTGTACACCGGTATTGGTTTGATTGATTCTCAAGAATTTGTCCATAACCAATGTTTTATTTCCAGTGAACACTTCAATACAGTTGTGCCAGGGACATCTAATTCCATACATCTGTATTTTGGAGTACATATACTAATCAAAATGACCAATTTTGCACAGTCATGCACAAATTCTTCAATGTGTCCAGGACAGATCATTGTAGAATCTTTGTCACTTGCAAAATGATCCCTGTTCAAGCTAATATAACGGAATCCTGAACCTAGTCCTAAAATTAATCCTTACTCTAAACCTTACAGCCTACAGTAAACCTAACTCTAGCTAACCCTAGGTTGCTTTTGGTGCTAGTAGCAGGTGACGGATTAATTCTACAACTACACCATTTGGCATTCATTAAGTTGGCCAATAGTCTATTGTACATATATTTGAGCGCAGAGCAGCCGGTTCGTTGTTGTTGAACAGCAGGTAACAATGTGAATGACAGGATCGAATAACAAAATGTTAAAAGCCGGAGCTGTTGAAAATAAGCCTTTCAAATGCTCTATCCTGTAAACATGAACACACAGATTTTCTTAGCACTATAAAAATGTCTTACTTTGAAATATTATATAATTAAACGGGGAACTTTCGTTCGCTTTACCAGCTTCCAAAATCATAAAATTTTTAACATCGCAGGAACCATAACTCTTCGTATACATATGGGCAGATAACTCACATTGACTCCAAACAAAGGAATTGTGCGAGAGCATGATGAGTAGATAAGTCGAAATAAATCGATACTTATTGTATCGATAATGATAATATCCAAATGAAAACAGCTACTGGTCCAGACACACCAGCTTCAAAAGCATTTACCATGTAATCGGGCTTTGAGGACCGGATTCAATTTAGTCTAACTGTTTGGTACCTCGAGGTACCAAATTTACTCCAAAGCAACGGTTATATTAGCGTGGCGCAGATGTGGCAGCAAATTGACACATCCTCATTATAACATTCTGACAGAATTTTCAGTTCTTTTTTTTTTTAAATTAATATAGAAATTTATCTAAACCTACAATTCTGGGGGTGGAATTTAAGAGAGCCTCTAGCTTTTATTTGTTGAGAAAAATGTATAACTCAGAGATTCTGTAATAACGCAAAATACGTAGCGTTGTGATCGTTTATGACTAAGATGCCGACCGACATTTCTTGAAATTTTGGATAAGCCGTATATGTGGGCTGTCTTGGATAGTTTATCGCTTATAATTATATCTAGGAATTTTAAATAGCCTGCTGTTTCATGAGCAATTCCAAGTATACTGAGTGGGGAGTCCTTAGAGTGACAAATTTACGATTTAGCTTCCATGAATTTGGTTTTCGAAATGTGTGAGGTAAGCTTGGAAGTCGAATTTGAATAAGGAGAAGTCTGTTATAATATTTATCCCCTATAGCTCTGATGTTTTCTTTGTTTCTTAAACGAGTCGATGTGAACGGCTATATAGGAAACAATATAATGGGAAATAGTACGGTGACCCATAAAGAACATGGATATGTTTTTTCTAATTACGTTTCATTTTTTCTAACTCATTTCATTTTTTATAATTCTAGAATCATTTTTACCTGGGTAGAAATATTTTCACCTTATAGAAAGTAAACTATGAGCATTTATGTCGGAAACCAAAGTTATCTGGAGCTCAAATTTGAACTTAAACCAGAAAATGAGAAACTTATAGAAAGTAAACTATGAGCATTTATGTCGGAAACCAAAGTTATCTGGAGCTCAAATTTAAACTTAAACCAGAAAATGAGAAACTACACAGGAATGACCATTTGCTTAAAAGAATCATTGTAAAAGTCTGTTTTAAAAAGGATCTATTTCAGTTGTTTCTGCACTTTAAATTAGATTAAATGAGTTTGCTGGTCTATAATCGTATTATGAAGTCAACAAACCAACTTTACGGTTTATAAAAGAAGTCTGCTGTTTTAAGACAAAAAAAATGTATGCTTTTCTTTGTATTTTCTCTTTTGCATTATTCTTGTTTTAAAAACATTATTCAAATCATACTCCTTAGCCTTTAAATGAACCACTTGTCACAAGCTGATTGAACGAACCAAAGCACAGCTTGGATGGCTTAATGTATAGCTCTTTCGTTTGGGAGGTGGATAAGGTAGTAGTCATTAACTTGCAAAGCTTTGTGCATAATTCCGTACGGGAGGAGCCGCAGTGCGGTGAAAGTAACATCAAATCCCCGAAACACGTTTAATTTTAAGACGATTACTTCGGCGGATATTTTTTTTAGTAAGTATTGTAATGAGGTAAACAGTATGTTTGTGGGTATCATTTTGATTCAGATTTGTGGATTTGGTGTTGGTGTTTTTCCGACCACATATATATCAAAATGTCGGCATCGTCACCGATTTGTGCATAATGAGGTCAGCGCGCTAAGGCCTGACAAAAGACGAACAAACCGATCGAAGATTTTTGTTACGATTAGCTTATGTAAGCGTTGTTCTTATATATAACATAGAGTTAATGTTTCGATTACATTTCCTAATCGTATTATTGTTCTCAAATAAATGAAAATAAACAAAACGATTGGGCTTTTCTTGGTTGAAGCCAGAAAGTAGGTCAGCGGAAAAATCTTTTCAAATCTTCCCGTTAGCAGCATGCTCGCTGTTACTTACATATATGTGCATAAAGAAAGCGGTAAAATGCCTCACAGGAACCTGTGCAGGATCCGCTCATAAACTTTTATGAAATGTAGCAAATAATTTTGGATGTAAGATTATTTGTTCCCTACAACAAAGAAATAAAGTAGACCCAAAACTGCAAAAGATCAGACGTTTTATGGTTATGCTTTCAGAAATGTATTTCTGATCAATTCATGTTTACTGTTTTTTCAATACATATCTGTTGTTATGCAAACTAACAAATATAAATGTGAAACATCATTTAACAAAAGGACAAAATTAATAAGTAACTGATCAATTGTGGGAAAAGCCTAGTAAAGGAATTTAATTTAATAGCAATTGAGATAAAAAATGGAAACAAATAGCTACATAAATCAGCAAGAAGGCGTCAAGGTTTTGATAATGGCCATTCTGCAATCAATGCTTTGTCAAATTTTACGTTCAATTTTGATGGAGTCTGGTTTCTATTTATAATATTCCCTCTTGTAATTAACTACTGTCTTTTAAAATTCTTTTGCAGAATTTTTCATTCATCAATAATCTACATCATTGCCATAATGGGAGTCTCACTTGAAAGAGTTCAGAACAAATTTGCCTGCATAATTGGAGAGCTCTGTAGTGAGCCAGTGGTGCTTTCTCAGTTTGCTGTGTGGGTGGACTTGAGAATCGCAGAATACAAAACAAATGGGACTATATCACTAGGTAAGCCTGAACTCACAGATCACTTGTTAATCAAATGAAATAAAAAGCATGAAGATCAATCAATCAATCATGCTTCTGTGTAAATTCATTTCCCTTATTAAATTTATTTGCTGGAATATATTTTTGATAATGTTGAAAATAAATGTTGTTTTTGTCAATAATCAATAAATAGATTTGATAAGGATTCTTTATCAGACTATGGGTCCATAGTTGACGAAAAAAACAAACAGACCCCAAAACATTTGTACAAAAATACAAATTCACATTTACATATATAACAAATTTGTTTTCTCCACATAAATATAAATACATATATCTTGATAAGTAATGCTGTTTACGTAGTATATATCATATATGTAATTATGTATCCCTTATCCTACACTGTGACATGTGTTTTACAGATTGTTCTGGGGATTCCCCTAATCCAAACTGGATGAAGGGAGTGAAGAATGGTCCACAGCGTGGTAGCTCGAACAGCATGGACACTGGACAGGGTCATCACCATAGACGCGGCAGCTTTACAAACAGTTCCAATGTCAAGATGAGTCCCTCAGCATCCCCCTTATCTAACCAAATCTATATTAATGAAAGACTGCAGTCAACAGAGTCGCAAAATTCCAGTTCTGTTTTCCCCAGTAGACTTTCTCCAGACATTGTTGTTATAAAAGAGGAGCCTGGTTCTGATCAGATTTCCTGTTCACTTAGTAGAAAGCGTCAGCCTGAATCAGATCTTCAGTCAGATTATTATTCACCCGCAAAATCACGTAGACACGGAAACGCCTCATTTTCATCTCCTGCTCAAGAATCATCGTCAAACCAAAGCCTCATGTCCATCATTAACACAGAAACTGACTCCATTGCTTTAGAAGCTGTTGAAAACGAAGGTGAAATTTTTAAAGTGACAATGGAAATGCAAGACGAGTTAAATCAAAGCCAAGGACTTCACCCATCCAATTTATCAAATTCCACTTTTTCTCCACGTCGTCCCTCAGCAACAGCAACTAGCACCAGTAATTCACCAGTTCAATCGGCTTGGCCCACGTATGCCAGCGATCCTCAGCAGGGAACAAGTTCACAAGCAGGTTGGTTTAATTTCTCACTTAGTTTTCCGATCACCCAAGAAATATTCCTGTTTACTTTTCCTCATTGATGCGAAATTTTCATTTTTGCAAGAATCTATTAAGTATATAAGCATTAAATATTCTGGTAGACGTTAACAAGGAAAAATTGCAGAAATGCTTTTCCTGTCCAGTTTTATAGTAATTTAAATAAATCTTTATCCAGTTTTTCCAATTATTAAAAATTACAAATTAAATATTTTGAGATTCTTGTAGAAATATATCTTTTTTTTTCTTACTTTATCTTGATCTGGTCAACAAAAAGTTAAATTGTGGTTAATTCAATTTGCAGTATAAAAAACCCTTATATAATTGTAAAATTTAGACGTCTGTATGTTTGGAATAAGCCACTGATAGCCTGAAGATTTGTTTGAAAAAAAATTATGAGACTGTTAATCTTAATATTTTTCTGAAGGTATATCATAAAGAAAATGAGAACCATGAGCAAGCATATTTCTTGGAAAGTGATGATAAATTACTTTAACTGTAAGAAGCTTGATGGAAAGTTGTTTCTCCATGTTTTTTTGTTTTCAGGTAGCTCTTCGCAATAACAAAACACAACACATAAACCATCCGGGTTGAATCGAGATGTTTATTATATTAACAAAATGTTTGAAGATGATTCTTTAAATACACACATAAAACATGGTTTGTACTCATCCCTCTGAACATTGAAATTACTTCAAACCACACCTTACGAGTTAGGGTCATCAGATTTGTTGAAAGCAATATTTTCTTTCCAATCTGACAAATCTGGCAAAAAAAAAATAAACCAAAACAATGCTGGGTTATCTGATTGTTGCCAAGACCCATGTTACCCAGGGCAGTGCTGTTGGTGTATTATGACATTTTGGAAGTTGCCAGCGTTGTCTTCTTCAGTGGTTTCTGTCACTGATTCGACTGGCACACAATATTCTTGAGTACGATGTAAAACCCCAATTTAACAAAATCTTTTAGCTATCAGCCCCTGATTGCCATGGTACAGTACAACATGGTGAAGCATTTCTGCAATCTAAAAAATTATTCATAATACTTGTATTTCATTGAAAGAGCCTTAACTACTTTTATTTAAGAGTACAAACCTTGTTTTAACTAACATTATTGAATATTTCAGTTTTTATTTAATCAAGATCCAACCCTGTTATTCTGGAGAAAAAAACCTTCATTGACTGTCCTTTTCATATATTAACTCTGGTTAGTGTCAGTCAGGCCAAACTTGATTCATGATTTTAAAAGTGTGCATATGTGTACATTTATCCCCTGAATGAAGCCATTTTAACAGTATTTAAAAATAAAAGTTTCTGTGGTGGGTCATTGTTGCGCTGGTGGTTGAAAGAAGCTACATCTGGCCCAATGCATCTTGCTCTGCCTTCTGTATTATTTGTGTTTGTTGTCAATAAAATCATGGATCGATACTTAGCCCTGTGCCCTGTTATAAACAAAAAAAAAATCTTTTCCATAAAGGTTAAACTTTGATCTGGATCAATTACTCCAATGGAATAAGAATAATTCTTGTGGCTGTTAGTTTTAAATTTCTTCTTGTCCGAGACATGGCAGATAAATTAAGCAATTCTTGTCCATGCCCTCTTCTTGAAAATAGCATTTCCAGGGGATACATGTATGCCTCTATTTTGGGTTGTGAAAATAGTTTATTTCGTTGGTGATTGGGTAAGTTTCCTCTTCCCTAGTGATCTCTGAGCTAAGGTGCATCAGTATACCGATTTGTTGTGGCATCCTGTGTTGATTTCTGCCCTTGTATGTGCTAGTGTTGTTGAGGGAGGTTTCCTTCGTCCATTACGCTATCATAACCTTAAATATGACATAAATCCCCAAGCCCAATCAATCAATAATTGGGTTCATTTCCCTAAAGGTAAACATTCTTTCACAAGTAATGGTACATGCATTCGAAATAATAACAAATGAATAAAAACATCAATTTACAAAAAGAACAAAAACTTCTGAAATGCACTACATATAAAACACTGCTAAACAACACAACAAAACAAGGATTCCTAAAAAAGGTAGGTGGATTTTGATTTTTTTTCCATCAAACTTCTTACTGTAGATGTTGTGTGATTCCTTGTTAATTTAAAAAAATTATTATTCTACTGTTTTGAATTTTAATTGAAACAGTTAATTTTTAATAGGATGAGCCCTCACTGCATTTTTGGTTAAATGACATTGACTGTGATTAGTTTATAGTATCTTTAAGTGAAAATACTTAAAATCACCATGTTCTCTTTACATATGATAAAGATATTTGTGACCACAAAGTGACAAACAGTACTAAAAGTTTAATGAGTAATTCAGTCTAATTTGACTAAATAACACAAGTCCTATCTGTGTAACTTTGAATTAATCAGTTTTTTTGTGTGGAATTAAATCATCGTGGTCTTGCCCATTGCCCTCAAAATACTTAAAATTTCTAACAAAACAATTTTGTTGAATATTTTGTTTGGCATAATTATAATATTGTTGTTTAAAATCTTCAAAATAGTTTGTGTGGTGTTAAACAACATTCAATCAATCAAAATACTTTGCAGTTCTCTTTATAGTTTTACGATGTTAAATTTCAGATGTTTTTGGTCAAACGAGTCCAAAACCAGAATTTAGAAATGCAGTTTGGGCTGATTTTATTTTCTTGTTTTGATATTAACAATGTACTAAATGAATAGGATTTACAAAAATGTAGAAAAGTTAAAATTAAGATTAGAAACAATTTAGTGTTGTGCTGGACATATTGGATTGAGACATTTTCGAGTTCTACTTTTTATGTAGTTGTCCTGTGCGTTTGTAGTGATGCGTATATATTAAAGAAACACAACTAATGTGTAACTTTTCTGATATATAGAGTGATATAAAGTATATGAAGAAAGATACATTGCTATAATTAGTTTAAGCATACTTATATCGACCATTTAAGAAAAAGGGAAACAACCCAACAGAACCAAATTCATTTTTATAATAACCCCCTTTTCATGGGCAAAACTCTGTATTACGATTACATACCCCATGTTTATAACGTACACACGTTTTGCAAGTACAAGTATGTGTTATTTAGGGTCTGTACTTTACATACTTTTACAACATATACTGTATACATACCACATACCATAGAGTTTTTTTCTACTATTCTTGAGTAGACACCAATGGAAACGAAGTAATAACATTAACTGTTTCCAAAAGCTAAACTATTGGACATGTCAGGCATATGTTTATCCAAAGACGCCTTCTGAGAGTAGGGAGAAAAAAAACTTCAGGAAATTTGCCCAATATATTTGTTTTGGTAGATGGAAATCCTGGATTACTGTGCACGATCTTTGAAAGGCTGTGTCTCAAGTATCTTGACTGCTCTGCATCCTGGAAATAATATGTATAGTGTAAAAATTGGCCTTTTGAAAAAGATGTTAAGATTCCAGTCAAGGGAAATTAATGATTGTAACAACAAATGTTTCGCTGACATTGTCGATCTTAAAATCCTAGCTGAATGTGTTAAAGTGGTATAGTTGATCAAATCATGAGATAAATGTAGCAGCTTGGAAGTTATCAATTAATTTTGAGTGGAATTCTTCAGACATAGAACTACAATGACAACTAGAGAACTCACAAGAATATATTAAATGCTATAGAATCAGCTTCATAATAAACTTTATTGTGAATCAGTATGAAATTACCAGCATGTTCAACCTGTTTTGTTTGGTTTTAACAAAACGAAAGAAAGATTATGCAGCATGAACTTTTGTGGATCCAGTTTCAACTGAAGCCGTGTATTCTTCATTATGATGAAGAACATACCACTTCCCTCTCCCAGTGATAAACACTCAAATACAAAGTAAAACACCAAGCAAGTGAAGCAAGTGAAGCAAATGAATTTGCATTTGCGTGATCTCTGTAGGCTCAGCTCCAGTAACTGCAACAATCTATAAGTGGTAATTTATCCCGCGTGAAGTTTTTATATATTCCATGATTGAAAAGTTATTAGTTCACAATTTGGACTTATTATTACTGACATGTAAGTGTGAGGATTCATAAGGTTCTCATGTGTGTGTAATATAGACAAGTGACAAGAACTATTGTTGAATAAATTTTTACAATCGTCAAAACTGTCAATGTGAAGTCATAGTAGTACAGTTGGGCGGTACCCTAATGGGGGATTTCCAGCCAAGCTTTATGATGTCTTGGGTTCAGTACTCAGGTACCCTAATGAGAGATTTCCAGCCAAGCTTTATGATGTCTTGGGTTCAGTACTCAGGTACCCTTATGAGGGATTTCCAGCCAAGCTTTATGAGGTCTTGGGTTCAGTATTCAGGTACCCTAATGAGGGATTTCCAGCCAAACTTTATGATGTCTTGGGTTCAGTACTCAGGTACCCTAATGAGGGATTTCCAGCCAAGCTTTATGAGGTCTTGGGTTCAGTACTCAGGTACCCTAATGAGGGATTTCCAGCCAAGCTTTATGTCTTTGGTTCAGTACTCAGGTACCCTAATGAGGGATTTCCAGCCAAGCTTTATGAGTCTTGGGTTCAGTACTCAGGTACCCCAGACTTCACTGATGAGTTTAGCAAAATACAAGAGTACTTTTTGCTGTTAAACTATTAGCACTTATTGATCAGTGTCTCCTTTTTCTTCTTCCCATTTACACTACTCTTGTACTTACACTTATTCATACAACACTCCTGTGCAGGCAAATTGAAGCCAATTTGTCTGAATAAAAATAATTTAAAATCTGGCGTTCCGTTTTTTATTTTATTTAAAGAGTACTATTAAAGTATTCATATATCTGTGTTGCATTAGAAGCAAATTAAACTGTTTTGTAGGTTTTTTAAAAAAAAATATGGCCACTACCTGTAGAATGTGGCCACTGTTTGGTGGACTGTAGTGGCTTTTTGGGTTGTGCTTTGTAGTGTTTAAGTTATTCATAGTACAAACAGACTCCATACTCCCTTGTTGACCTTGGCATTTCTGAGGCCCAGATTTCTATTCGTACATGTGCAGGGTTTTCTATACAGTGTCTCACAGCCTCTTTCAGAAGGACTTTTATAAAAAATAATATGATTTATTACTAGAATGTTATTTCATAAAAATACTGTACTCGTCTCTAGAACACTGATGTGTGTAGGAAAGTAGAAAAACCTGTATTTTATCTCTTGAGGTCGAAAAGTCATCATATAAGTGAATTGCCTTGGAGTACTGTACAAAATAAATAAAATAAAAAGTCATTGCGCAAAATGTTGCAGTCAGAACTTTAGGACTAAGTCATTAGCATTGGTTTGTATTCTGTAAGCCATGTATAATTTATACTCCCTGAGTTCAGGTTCATATTATCTAAGTGATGTATTTCATTACCTGTGACCGTGTGGTACACATTATCTAAGTGATTTACTTAATTCTATCCTGTGAGGTACATATTATCTAAGTGATGTATCTAATTCTATCTTGTGGGGCACATATTATCAAAGTGATGTACTCAATTCTTATCCTATGAGGTACATATTATCCAAGTGATGTAGTTAATTCCTATCCCATGAGGTACACATTATCTAAGTGATTTACTTAATCCTATCCTGTGAGGTACATATTATCTAAGTGATTTACTTAATTCTATCCTGTAAGGTACACATTATCTAAGTGATTTACTCAATTCCTATCCTGTGAGGTAAATATTATCAAAGTGATGTACTCAATTCCTATCCCATGAGGTACACATTATTTAATTGATGCAGTTAATTCCTATCCCAT
>JAVFBZ010149593.1:0-19526 GCA_032466195.1 Katharina tunicata
CCCTAATAAACAAGAAGTTGTAATCCATACATGTCTTATCTTATTTATGACCTCCAACTTCTAAATGCCTCTAAAACCAGTCACATATGGAAGAACAAATTTAAAAAAGGAATTATTTCTTTGATTTACTTTTATTTCAGGTTAACCGAATTAAAGAATTTAAGTTCGAATAAACAATCGCCTTCACTCCTTATTTTAGTCAATGTCATTTCTACGGTTATAATAAATAATGGGCACCCTTCTAGACCGGGGCCATGCGTTATAACACAGACTAAACTGTCGTTATTTTAGTGCTAAATAAATCATCTTAAGTAAGACTTCGTATCATTTCCACCAAGACCTCCTTTTATTAAATTTCTCCGTATTTCATTTTAGCTAAGTGGTATGCCGTACATAAAAAAGCCACTAGGAGGAGCGGATGCACTGAATCTATGTTATTTACATTAATGACAGCTACGTTTTTGTTGTTCGACGCCGGATAATCAATTTAGCAATTATATACACGCCCCTTTTTGGAGAATAATAGGTTGTGTGTGTGTCTGTCATTCAGAGATGATAGACAGGTACCCTAAATCAATTAACCTAGTTAAAATACTATTGAAGCTTCTACATTGATTAAGAATGTATTATATTTCCCTTTTTAGAGATACATGAAATTGTTATATGTTCAATCTTCAATCGATTAATCTGCGTATAAGTTTACGCAATTCTCCAATATAATGGTGTGAATTACAGTTACAAGTTACAGCTGCATCTCGCCCAGAGACTACTCCATGAAGACACGCGCAACTTCCGGTATGTCTCGCGCAAATTTGACACCTATTAGCTGATGATGGATTGCTTAAAATTCCTCGTCATAATGTTACGTCATAAAAAAGCGCGTACCGTTATATTACCATGGTAACATTGACAAACTGGGTGGCCGTGAACCCTTGCCACATTATAAATCGATTAAAACGGCGAGTTAAAAACACTGAAGTCGTCGTCGGTTTTTTTTTCCACAACGTATTGATTTTTTGTCTTTATTTTTTCAAAAAATTATCATTTATTCTCAAGCCGCGTAAAAAAAATATTTGACTGGTACTCAGCTTATAAATCATTTCATTGTACACGTGTAAGACGAATATGTATGTGTTTTATGAAAAATTATGGGCAGATTTGTGTTATACGGAGTACATTAAAGTCGCGGACTTCTAAATATTTCAGAAATATTTTTGTTAGTTTAAAAAGATGGGCGACTCCTTTCTATGCCTGGTTATGATTAAGTCCTGTTAATCTTTAAAACGTAGAAAACTTTGCTATGGATACGGAAACAATGAGTTTTTATATAAGAGTGGCGAAAGAAACATCAAAGGTGAATGTTAATTGACGTATGCAGACTTTATTAAGTATGTCCGTTTCATGTTTGGAAGATTCTGGAACGTGTCTATAAATAGTGCTGAGGAGCAGAGGGCGAATCTGTCACGTGACATAAGCATTGTTTTTTTCTTCTCATCAACAGATAAAAGGTTAATAAGTTCATCACCTTATCGGATTCATATTTGTTTTTTTTGCTATTTTTCTTTAGCTCTATTTTTTTGATGGCGAATTGATATTTGGCTGCCAAGATAATATCACATTCCGATAGGCTGCATTTATTTATTTATTTATTTATTAATTAATTGAGTAATTTATTTCATTTTTTATTTTTTTATTTATTTAATTAATTTGATTTGATTGGTGTTTAACGTCATACAAGGATATTACACGTATAGGGCGAATCTGTCTTGCCCGTGTCTATGGGAAAACCGAGAAGACCCTCGTAAACTCGTCTTGAAGCTTAAAGTGGTGATGGGTGCGTTAAAAATAAGATTGCAGTTAACCAGTACATGCGGAGATCAAGAAAGGTTTACCAGATTTCTTCCCGGTTTTGTCACTCAGACACCCACAACATAAAGTCGTCGAAGGGACATTTGGCAGGAGCCTCCCTGCCCCGACGCTCTCTGATCTAAGATGCATCAGAAAGCTTGCGTTCGTTACCCAAATATACTATATTTTTGTTTGTGTTGCCGGCGTATTTTAGGGTAGACGTCTTTCTTTTTCTTCACCAAGTGGGCTAATACACCGTCATATGAGTGAAAAAACCATAAGTACGGCGTAAAACCCATATCGAACAAACAAACATAATTATGTTTTTTTTCTCCTATTACGGCATTACCTGTGATTACAGTACGAGATTAAACTCCAAGTTAACAAACACATGAATATCGTTTTGTACACACAGTAATATGACGTATACAAACAACGTAGTATGACTTACGATGATGATTCAGAAAAAAGAGAAAGCTGCAATGTTTATTACACACGATGCAAGTGATTCTAACGCCATTAACATGAAGGTTTAGCAAACCCACCAAATCAACAACCACACTCTTTCTTTTAAGATTAATTTTATCATTCACAGCTGACACATGCGATTAATTACTCCCGTTTGAAATGGATTTCGAAGTACATGCGTTTTCTGTTTAGCTCGTTACATTAAACTTATATAAAAGGGACAATGACTCAATTTTAACCGATCTAATTATCTAAAATCGTTGACGAGAGAAGCTTTTAAGAGTTTCCATTTAAAGGTCATGACCTGGATGGGGAGGTCAGCGGGGTCATGATTAAGGTGATACTAAATCGGATGAGTCATTTTAATTAAGAGATTAACAGACAATAGTAGTTTGTCATCTGACCTAATTCACTCGTATATCCAAACCAAAATCTCAACATGAACGATGCATAATTATATATATATTTTTGTATACATGTAGAAAAAGAATATTTTGCTTGCATATACCTGACCTACATATACACATATTTCAAACCAAATTAATACTTTGACTGTTTGGTATGATCGTTTTTTTTAAAGCAGAAACTTGGCTTCACTTTCGTACGGCTATTCGGACTAACCTATCACCAGTATCTGCTTCCACTATTATTTCTGGCGGATTTTAAAACCATTTTTCACAGGTTTAATATTTAAGTCAATTTATTGGTGATCAGATTGACAAAATGATGTGTCTTAGTTTGGTGTTTATGTCGTACTTAACAGAATTCATTAAAACATGACATTGCATTGTCGATTGTTTTCTAGGAAAACGTGTCAGAGAGTGTGACCTGCAAAAAATCGTGCGAATAGAGTAACACTTGTGTACCTCCGACTGAAGAGCTCCACAAAATCGTGCTTAGACAAGTGGAATTTGTGTTGATCATGTACGTACTCATCGGAGGATGTGCTCAAAACGTTTAATAACCTCATATTTGGAGCCCGAGGGAGTCCGATCTCAAGAGTAAGTATACAGAGTCTTACTGGAGTATTTTCAACTGTTTATTACATTTTCACATTCAGCCACAGTTTCTCTTTACTACCCACTTATATCACTTACTTTCTAAGCAATCGGTATCACCATTCATCAATACATTGGATTCAGTATATCTACGGAGACCTATTTTCTGCATGTTTATACTTGTTCACAGTTGTTCACAGTTGACATATACGTGGTACATGGAATCGTTACGCCCAATGCGTGAAATGAAACATCCTTAAAGTCTCCATATCAGTCGGCGACAAAACACTAAACTAAGGCACGACACAAGACGGAGAGTAAAAAGACAAAACGTATTGATTTACAATGGTTGACAATTGTGTCGTCCCTTTATCTCAGATAGGCACCAATACGCATGAAGCTCCCACTCTCATATGGTTAGCAAAGTCTGCAAGTTTGGGGTTGACATAGAAAAAACACTGCACGTGATTGAGGAATTTGGATGACAGTTTTGCAATTAAAATATTTTACTGTTATTTTAGTCACATTTGGGTCATGTAAAATTATTAAGGTACATATTTCCTATTCTTGTATCTTCCATGTACCTAATTTATTGGATCGCAGACGCTCTTGCCATATTTTCTATGAGATCTCGCCATTTATTGCATGGCATTTATTGGAACGCAGACGCTTTGACTGTATTTTAAATGATACCTCACCATTTATTGGATCGCACACGCTCTGACTGTATTTTAATGAGACCTCAAAATCCATTGGATCGCACACGCTCTGACTGTATTTCCAATGAGACCTCAAAATCCATTGGATCGCACTCGCTCTGACTGTATTTTCAATGAGACCTCGAAATCCTTTGGATCGCACACGCTCTGACTGTATTTTCAATGAAACCTCAAAATCCATTGGATCGCACACGCCCTGACTGTATTTTTAATGAGACCTTAAAATCCTTTGGATCGCATACGCTCTGACTGTATTTTCAATGAGACCTCACAATCTATTGGATCGCACACGCTCTGACTGTATTTTCAATGAGACCTCAAAATCCATTTGGTCGCACACGCTCTGGCTGTATTTTCAATGATACCTCAAAATCCATTGGATCGCACACGCTCTGACTGTATTTTCAATGAGACCTCAAAATCCATTGGATCGCACACGCTCTGACTGTATTTTCAATGAGACCTCAAAATCCATTGTATCGCACACGCTCTGACTGTATTTTCAACGATACTGTCCTGTACTTGTCCTTTATTGTGTGTGTCTGTGGCCAATGTTGTTGAGGATGGCTTCCATCACTTATTGGGCCGCTACGACGTCATAGAAGTTAAATAACCTTAACTACGGCGCAAACTCCAATTAAACAAACAACCTCTCCCTAAGGCGAAAAACATCGCCATCGCATCAAGCAAGGCAAGTTTTAATCGATCGCCAGCGGGGTCATATACCTGATTGTTGTTTGCGCTCATTTAACAACCTTATCTCTTTGATTCTTCTAAACTGATAAATTAAACAAAGGAGTTAATTGCTCAGTACATCTGGCACAAGATACAGAAGCCTATGACGTAAACAATTTGCACAGTAAAATACGCCTTCGTTTAATGTTCTGTTGGCAGTAATTAAATAATTCACGCTCAATAGTTTACTACTTTAAAACTTAAAAAAAGACTGATTCAATTATGGATTGGATGCAATAAGTCAATTTAACATGAATTAAACATGAACTAAACGGAGTGTAAAAGTGTACAGCTTTATTATTAAACGAGTTCCTTTGATATATATTAACCGCCAATAGGCTGTAATGTAGTAACTCAACAACACTGCATTGACGGGTAGCGAAAAAATGGACAAGCAAAAGAAACGAACAATCACGCTTTGTTGTATAACTCTATTAAGTTGGCAATGAAAGTTATAATTACCAGTGCTCTGATATCTTCTCCTGGAATATTTCACATGGGTAATTACTTTTTTAACAATGTCTTACGAACAAACATTAATTCTCATTTCTCTGACATATGATTGACAACTTTGCAAAACATTACCACGCGTATATTAGCATAAATCTAAAAGTGCATGCACGTTGGATGCTGCTTAATTAAGATGTTTACATGGTCACGATTACAATTTGGTATTGATTAGTGTTCAACGCCGCAGTCAAGAATATTCCGATGGGAGAAAATAATCCTGCGATATCCGAGTGTTTGTTTGTTTGTTTGTTTGTTTGTTTGTTTGATTTAAGTAAGGCTTTATGCCAGACTTAATATTTTTATATTCATATGACGGCATTCCAGCCCAAGTGGTGAAGCGAACCACCATCAACGAAATCGGCAGCATACGAGGCACCAAACATTTACAGGACAAAATACGGCTTATTACCAAATTGCCCCTCCAAACCCGAGAGCGAACTAAGGCAAAATTTTGTAAAGAGAATTTTTTTCAATTATCAGGGAAAGTAGACGCAAAATTAATCGGTAAACTGCAATATAAATTGAGAGACTTTGTACAGCAGACTCATAACAGTCTGTATAAAAACTTGGCAAACTATGTGTGTGCCTTGGTCCAGTCTGGGAGAAAAGACAACAGGAAACATACTAGTTTCCTGTGTAGGCCTAGTAGATTGCAAATCTACAAGTTTTTTCCTTTCCTTTCCTTTCCTTTCCTCCTTTTTTGTTTTAACTTCAACTTATCTTTATTTACACTCCGGCCACATGGGTGACATAGGGGAAACAAGAACAAAATTACATAAGCTGCATGGCGAGTGGCCATAATTCCAGGTACGTACAGGACTTATAACAAAACACATATACATAGCGAAGTTTGAGATAAATTACAAAAGATAATATATCAATATGTAAACTATCGTCTTAGTACTTAATAGATATTCATAAGTGCAAGTCATAGTTTAAGCGTATTTAAATACAATTTTGGATGGATACAATTACTTGAATTTATAGTGCAACAATAACTGAACTTGATTGAGCAATATTTACTTCAATAATAAAGCAGGTGCAGCAAAATCTTCCTGTTTTGCGCCATGCCATTGTGTTTGTCTCTTGTCATCGACTGTTGAAAATGAATTTAAGAATGATTTCCTTTACGTACTAGTTTTTGTCACAAACTGCAAAGCACGGAGCGTGAAATTCTGTGAAGAAAAAAAGGCAAAAAAAAAAAACTACACAAAAAACAATAAATAGATGCGTTATTTTCTTGACTGAAATTAAGAGACAGGTTTTATTTCATGCTGATTGTTCTACATTCCTCAAGAACTAGTGTGTTGGCCTTTGACCTTATGTATAAATGAAAGCCAGTGACTTTTGTTGCCAATCGCGGCGCGTGCCGGCTTTACCTGCAGGCTACCGCGTCACTTTTTGTCTTTTGCCACTGTTGCATTCAGTTATGCGAGTTTATCAAATTATTGATGCAATGCCTTTGAGGGTTTTATGACAGCTTTATGTACGCAGTACGCGATAACCTCGCGCTTTGTCAGTTTTTTAACTGCTATGACGTCATAAGAAGAGTCCGTGTCACGGCGAGAAACTTTAAAAGGTGAGGTGTCAAAAAAACCTGTGTTTGTAAACCTGAATGAACAAGTTTAGACCTGTAATAATTTAAATTTAAAATAAATCAGGTTGAAATTAAGTCTTAATGGATTTAATTTTCCATTTTGAATGAAATTCTTATATATGTTTTTTTAATCTCACCTCAACCATCAGCGTGTAAAACCAGCAGAATGAACCTCAGCCGTGATTACTGTTTGCATCAAGAAGTTTGAAATTGTTGAACAGTTAAATTTAACAGGTTTAACCGTCAACCCAACGTTTTGATTTCGTTAACAGTAAAATGACACAACTCAATCACATCAGAAGAAAGTTTCAGTAAATTTCAGCGTTGCGACATTAGTAGAAGTTCAAACGTCATGCCAGCTTACACGAAAATGACATTGTTTCCTTTTCTTTTTGTCTTGTTGCGTTGGACTACTTTGTGCTGTGAGATGCTTCTTTAAGCTATTAAAGTGAAGTTTTATTGACAGAAAGAAAAACTTATTTTGTAATAGCCTATTGTTTTCATAAGTTTTTTGTTTAACAATCTTGGGCTTCATTTTCTCGCCTTTAACTTATTCTAACCGAGTCTGCGTAGGTGGTATAGAGAAATTACGCTATTGTGAGCGCACGACTTTTCAATTAATCAATGCCAAGCTAACTCATATATCTTTTATTCTAGACGCCATACTTAAATTTTATTACATGCTCTTACGGCCGAATTAAATATATTTAAAAAAAACTTGGGAAAGTCAAGTCGTCATTAGAAAACAATAAATAACATCCCTGGCCACAAATCGATGTTTGTGTATGTAATCGAGGCGGGGCCAGTCATTACTATGATGAAGCGATCACCTGCTCCCTCGCCGGAGTAATCGCATCTGTAATACGAGAGATCTGACAGCTCTAAAATTATAACAGTGCCCTATTGTCTTCTGTGAAATTTGAAAAGAGTGTTTGGATTTTAGACAGGAATAAAAACGGACAAACAAACGCTACTTTATTACCCCATTTTTTTTGCACAGGAAATGCGCTAACAAGGTTCAATTTTATAGTGTTTATTTATACTTTAAGTTTTATACCAGCTTGTTTTTTCCACAGATGTTATGGTAATGTTATTATTACCGAAATGAGAACAAAGCCTGGGGCTATATATCCAGCACTCCTGTTTACATTTGCGTGATTTTTTTGCTCCCGACTGAAGGTGTGTAGACTTATATCATGGCGGTGCTAGAACTGATAGTGAACGAAACCAATCCACGCGACTATAGTAACTTTTCTTTAAGAAGCATTTTGAAGTCGTGCACTTAGAATATTTTTGGGGCAACGTTTCGGCGTAAATGCTAAGGCCGTTTTCAAGCAATGAAAAAGATTTAAAAGTATTGCTTGAAAACGGTCTTTGCATCTAGGCCGAATCGTTGCGCCAAAAATTTAGCAGACGTTGAATATCCATAATGTCGATCAACTGTTGTAACCCGTTGAAAATTTTACGGTGAATAGGCACTTATTTCGAGTACGTCTTGAGTCGTAAGTTTGATATCGTTTAAAATCTGCAGCTTGGAGATTATTATCCTGATTTGTCGAGATTTCGTGTTTCTGACAGGAAATAGAAAAATCCCGTATACGCCTTGGATATATGTTGCACATATGGGCACAATCGTGTGAATTGTGCAAATATATTAAAATTTTCAGTATATATATTTTTAAATAATTATAGAAAAAGCATATATATTTATATCATTTATCGAATATTCCTATCCTGCCCTCAGAACATTTTTGTAGTGGCAACGGTTCACAAGTCCTAAATCCACCATGATTTCAGGTGTACGTAGATAGCGTGCACTTGTTTTCTTCAATATCTATACAAAATGCAGTTTCCTAAAACCTTGGTCAGTGGTAGATGATGTCATGTATGCTTAGTTGTTAAAAAGAGAAATGACTGAATAAAAATTTTTACCTGGAATTCAGATGTTGGAATTTTTTTTACTGAGTGATGAGTTCTTACAGTGAATCTCTGAGCTGCTTTACCTAGGAGGTTATAATACAGTTGGTTTTGTTTTCGATTATCTTTGGCGTCATTCAAGTTACATTGAAGAATATACAAACGAATACACATACGTTGCAATCCCGTTGGTTGCATGCAAGTTATATTGAATAATACAAAATAGCGAAATTACGTACGTTGCAATCTCGTTGGGAGCATGCGAGCTATATTGAAGAATATAATAACCGAAAATACGCACTCCGAAGGAATGGTTTCTCATATTTATAGTTTAGAAGAAAACCCATTTGGCAAAGATATAAAATATTCGCCAATGTCACCATGTTTCTTGAGATAACATTCTTGCTATCGTAGTAACACTGGATGCATGTTCTCTTTTCAAAATAGATAATGCACAGATCAGTTTAGTGTTCAACAACATTATTTAAACTCCGAATACTGACTGGCATAACACTTTAGGTGAGTTTACATGTGTTAGTTGTGTGGCTAACTGTTGGAAAACAGCGACGTCAAACAAGCAATATATATATTTATAAATGCAGAGAAAGAAAATGTGCTTGCCTCCACCAGGATTCGAACACGGGTCTATGACTAGCAGGGCCAGCGTTCTAACCAATTGAGCTACATAACCTCACGACTATATATAAGTAGCGCGGCGTTAAACACCAATCAACCAACACATTTACTGTCATTTGGGTACGTTACTGGATCAAAGACTCCAAGACGGGGCATGCATATTTTTTTCCTTATTGGCATTTAAGAAATAGTTTGTAACTTAAGTGTGTAAGCTGAAATTATCGGGCGTGTTACAATTGACACATAGGCTGCCATTTGGTTCCTTTCTGGATCCTAGGTTCTCTTCCTTATGGAGGTTTCGTCCTCCGTATTTCTAAGATTGATATGGCTTTTACGCCGTACTTAATATTATTTCACTTATATGACGGCGTGCCAGGCCAATGGACGACGAAAACCACCCTAAACGATATTGGCAATGCAGAAGACACCACAGTACATTTACTTTACGAAAACCAGGACACCTTAACAGATCGTTTTTCTTGCTACCCCTAACTCACAGAGCGCCAAGGCACATGAGGTTTCTGACCAACGTGTATTTCCAGGATATTTTAAAAGCAAAGGTGTAAAATCTGCAGGTAAAGGACTTCTTTCTTAGGCATATGTCGGCAAAGAGATTAACCGTTTCAGTGAATTATAATAATCTATTGGATGGTCTATTTTTGGGTCCAGACTTCGATCAGCGGTGGAGAAATTTTAATTGTCTTTCTCTACATTTTTAAAACATGTTAATTTAAAAAAAAATATTATGGGTCCTGGATTCTATTCTTTTTCGAGAAATGCATTTTTTGAAATTTATCTCCAGTTACAAATAACCTTGAGTATGGCGTAAAACCCCAATCAAACAAACAAACAAAAGTACCACTGAAGGTATATATAATACAGGTGTTGGTTTCTTGCTTAGGTCTTCTTTGTTACGGAGAAAACACGTTTGTAAAGAAGATAACATATAGGTTGTCATAGGGTCATTTCTGTCAACGCGCGGCTAGCCCGAGAGAATCAGTGTTCCGGTGTAAGAAGATCAGACAGTTCTCACGTTAAGTGCTTTTAGGCCTCTTCTCATCTGTCTACATGTCATCTTCGAAAGCATTTCAATTGTAGAATCTAACAGCTAAAAATCACGACTAATTGTCCCTGTCCTCGGTTTGTTAGCGATAGCCTGATGACTGACAATGCTCGAGCCTCAGATAGTGGACGTTCGTTTATCAACTCTGAGTGACTGACTGGCTGACTGATTGAAAAAATGATTGTTCTTCAATTTAAAGGGTTTAGTTATTGAAAAACTGTCTGTTCTTCAATTTATAGGGATTACTTTTCATTTTTGTATGCGCATGTGGGTTACAAAGCACGACCCTGAGTTCGAAAGGATGACTTAATGATTGGCCGAATGAATATTTTTTTCAAAACTGACTGACGAATTTGGTAATTCTTGATTGAAAGTGATTGACTTGAATGATTATTTGACTTGATACTGACAAGACAGATGCATATAAGTACCAAAGCCTGATAAAGTCCAACCGTGTTCAAAACACTGACTGCAGGATTTTGAATGATTGGTGTTTAACGCCGTGCTGAAGGGTATTTCACTTATATGACGACGCTGTATTCAACCACTAGACAGCTACTAACAACCATCAAATGTGTAGTCACTTTAGTGCTTTTGTTATCTAGTACTAAGTATGGCAGCATGGATATAACCTGGACACATATGCAGAGAGCGCCTGGCTGCAGGAGTTGACTGTCATCCCAACTTATAGGGATCCAAAGTGGCGACTCTTGATTGCTTCTGAGTTCAGATGTATCAACGGCTCAAAAAGTTGTTTAATAAGTAATCTTAGTTGCATATTGCATATTGCACGTGATCCAAACGGTTAAACAAATGTTCAAATTGTTTTATTCTTCGGATTTGCGGTTTAAATAAACGTTTACGCTCAATTCACGTTTCAAATCAAGTGTGAAATATGAATGAGAAAATATTTACCCTTGAAAGGCTTTCGGCTCGTCTAGCCAAATTACTTTTTTTGTTTAACGATCTATAGTATTTTTAAATAAATGTGCAAATAGTATATTTAAGTGTAAATATCTGATCGGATGTATTGCTTTTATGCGCCATCTCGGTTTCTTAGACGATGCTGTAAATTGATATATTCTAAATAAACTTGTGTTCTTATATCGCCTTTTGCTTCAAACCTGTCTGCCAATATTTTATCTATATATTTGTGTATTCTTCAATTATATTATTTTGAAATAATACCTGGCATTAGGCTCAAGCTGGCTGTTGTGAATTAAATTGAATAAATAACATCTTTAGCCGAAGTTTGTCTAGATTGGCGTGTAGTGGGTGGGACCCTTCTGTGCTCTGGTGTTCTCTGAGCTAAGGGACCTCGGGAAGACGATTTGTTGTGGTGTCCTGGGGATTTTCATCCCGGTTATGTAATGTGGTGTCTTCTGTGTTGCGAACGTTGTTTATGATAATTTCCTTTATCCAATGAATTGTCGCGCTGTCATATGAGTGAAATAACCGTCGTATGAGTGAAATAACCTTAAGTACGGCGTAAAACTCTGATAAAAAAAAAAAACAACAAACAATACAACTACTATGACGGACTAAATGTATTAATGACGCAGACTGGCCATATATACTTTATGAGATTTAACTCCTTAAACTTCTTGTCGGGTGGCTTGGCGGGAAATGCCTTTGCCCCGGTGCTCTCTGAGTTATGGGTCAGGGTGCCGATTTGTTGTGATGTGCTTTTTTCTTCGCCCTGTAAATGTGCTTATGTCGTTTGGAGTTGTTTCCTTCACCCATTGGGCTGATGCGCTGTCAAATGAGTGTAATAATCTTAAATGCGGAGTAAAATCCCAATCAATGAATCAACTAATCAATAAACCTTCCTGTATGATGCAGGTGACATTTTATAAGAGAACCCCGAACAAGGGAGTCATGTTGACAGGCATAATGATCATAATTATATTTCAGCTTTATTTTGCCATCAATACTGGAATATAATGAAGCCGCAATATATTTCAGTACGATCCTCTTTGTTGGAAGTTACTCTTATTTTACGTTAATCCAAACTGATGTGTGTAGCTACTGGATACTTAGTGACTAAGTGAATGGGGAATTTTTTCCAAGGTCTTAAATCTACATTATAACCCTTGGCGGATCGAACGTCTGAAACCAGAATACAGAACCACTCAATTCATTGGCTGCCTTGGAACTAGTAGGCACCAATCAGATAGCAAATTACGAGAATACACCACTATATAGTCGCAAAAGGGGCAATTGTCAATAATACAAATTGCAGGACTGTCGTTAATGTTTTCGGACCGTTACAATGTGTATTCGTTTTCTGTCAACCTTCGCATACTCAATATCTCGCAAATTTTACCTAAGTTTATCGCATCGAGTAGTTTGGGTTACGCCATATATCGACATTTTGAAAGTTGTAAGCGCAATGTGATTGGTTGAAAGTTATTATAACACGGGGAGTTAACTCGTACCTTGATCACTTCATTCAACAGATGGCGCCACTGGACATTCTGTCTACACTTGTTCGGTCGACCAAGGATTGTAACCTTTGGTTAGCGAAGATGAAATTAATCGTAGGTTCGATTCCTGCAAGGGTCTGAGTCTGCAAAATTTTCTGAACTAGAATCTGTGCAGTATCAGAGAGTGTTATCCTAAAAAAGAAAGAAAAAAAAAAAGAAGATTAACTTGCTGACAAATTAACAAGTGTTAATAAGCACATGCTTTAGATACTTAAACAGCTCCGACAACATAATAGAAAGATTGGAAGACACACTCTACGCTGGCGACGGCCCTGATAAGCCTCCCTCCTATTTCTTTTTAATAATTTCTGATATTTATCGGACGAAGAGTGACAGTAGGAAATTTCGAACAAGCTGTGGCCGCCAGTTCGATTGGATATTTAGAAAACAATAGAATCTTGTCCTCATTTGGAGAAGCAAACTAAATGTACCTGATTTATATTTAATTTGAATTAAAAGTTATTTCATCTGTTTTAAAAACGTTTTATTTCTCCCTTTTTGCAGTACTAGGGCCCATACTTGAAGCTTGGCTGAATACAACCAAGGAGTTGGCCACGGATATCACCAAACATCTGCACGCCACTGTGTCCATTCGTTACTTGTTGTCAGTTACCATCAAGGGGGATTTCCGTCACTGGTTGGGTTTGCTCGCCGCTATATTGGTAAATTATTAAATTAAAAAAAACAGCGAACAAAGCAGAAAATATCGCTCTGTCAACTCGTATTACGGAATTGGTGACTAAACTGCGGCCAAGCCCTAGAGGTGTCACGCTAATAAACGATGTGACATGTTGATATAATCGGTCTCGCGCATGACACTTATGGCTCATGTGGTCAGGTTATATCACATCCATCAATTTGTTCACTCACACGTTCAGGATCTTATCGCTGTCAACAAACATCAACACCTGACAACAGAACTATTCTGGTTCCTTGTTCATGAGGTTCATCTATTTAACAAAGCATATCTTAAAATAGTGTTATGGGAGAATAGGCCAATAGCTCATCAAAACAAAGCCATAGTCAAATTATAGACCATATCAAGCTGTTACTTAAACTGCTATTCACTTTTTGTACTGTTACTCGTTTGCCAGTAAAAATCACATCAACTGAACTACTGTAAGTAAAATGTATGGTGGACTTTTTCGTGCTACATTTCTTGTAGAGATTATCTCACTGAAATAAATGTATATTAAATTGCTGTTAATCAGATATATAACTTTATTATGCCATTTGCACAGGCTCTGATTTGCTTGGGTTAAATTTTGAGTAATTTGGGAGATTTTGTTATCTACTAAAACTACATAAATAAATCATGGCATAAACAGTCCACCATTTTACTTACAGTATATCACATTGACATTGTTTACAATTTGGCAGGGTCTGTAATTTGGCTATGACTGGGTTTTTTGTTTGTTTACTTCTAAACGACTAAAAGAAACTTCGGGAGCATTAACGTGTGGATTCACTCAAAAACTTAAGCATAATCAGACAATTTTTGCAGGCAAAGACTCTTGCGGGAATCAAACACACGAACCTCAGAGAAAAAGGGGTGCACCGACATATCTCGACACGAAAGTAATTTACATAGTTTTAAACCTGGGTTTTGTAATCCTGAAACACGTCGCGTTAATCAAATCCCGAAACTATTTGTTTATGCTACATGCTCGTGACCTCTGCACCGCCTAGTATGACGCTCACGCTGATCAACAGGTTAAATAATAAAGAAAATGAAATCGGCAGTGTTTAACACCATATGGTTAATTCTTGTAATTGATTGATGGTGATCCTGTTAGAGTCCACACTACGTCACGATCGGCTGAAATTTAGCAGAAAATTCTAGAAGATTTAAAAAATGCGGTATGTTTCATCTTTGAGTTATAGTCGGCGGTTAACCAATCCAGCGTACTGTTGTGTAAAGTTAATAAAGACACTCTGTTGTCCCGGCCGTATTGCAATTGTTTCAGCCAACATTTAGCCCGCGGCAAACGGAACCTAAGTCAGACAGGCGCGTTTGTTGGAAGACGATCTCCAGAGGCTTCGATTGGAACAAAATGACTCCTGGTAGGACCATACTAGGCTTCAAAGCGGGAAGGCGTATCGAACAGATGTTAGTTAATTTTGAGTCGGAAAACAAGATACGAAAGACTAGTTTACAATTTTGGGCCTTTCGGTTACGTTTGTGTCACACCGTCGAACCTGTCTTACTTTTTGCTTTCAATTGTGAATGTAAGCAGCTTGTTGTTGACTATGTGGGTGTTGGCACAATAGAACAACAAAAAACATAATAAAAAATAAGAAAGAAGTCTTCAATGGTCATTTTCTTAGCGACACAAAATTACGGCACATTTTTTTTTGGCGTGGCTATATCTTACGATTAATTGACGCCCATCATTATGACAGAATATTTCACGGTATATAGTTTGTGAAAATATGATACACTATACATCAGGCAGGTAATTAAACGTCAAATATTATAACTCACAGCCGATCGTTATCTGGTAAAAGTCATCAGAAATATACAAGATGTAGCGACACCTCGAGGCGTTAATATTGCCATGTAACTGGGCCAGCTTTCTAATCAAATACTGTGTTATTTCCAGTTGGTTCTCGCCTGGATGTCAAATCTTGACAGGTAATGTTTTCGCTCTCGGTGTTAATTGATTCGATGGGCCTGTAGACGGTCTGCTACCATTTGATATTAGTATAACCAGAGGTTATCAAACACTAGTTTATTAAATTAGTTAATGACCCCGGGGTCCCCACATTATTTAGTACTTCAAATAAACAAAGCAGAACTTACTAAGTCAAAATAATTTACTGTAGTTTACTCTGGACCGATTTTTGTCAACAATGAAAAAGGCGGTCTATTTGAGAGAGTTTAAAGTCACGGGAGGGTCAACTTTTTTGTTTGGTAAATTTGCACGGAAACTGATGCTATACAATATTTTCTACATCGGAATTAATGATATTAAAACCCTAAATTCCGAATGTAGTAACACGTTTCAAATGCACTGTAGCTGTGCAGTTAATATTGCATTTAGTCTAGAGTTATATGTTTATGTACAGATGTATACAGCAAATATATTAATGTAGATATTTATGTTTTTCTTTATACCTTAAATAAACAGTATATATTTGTTATAAAGCCCTCAACATTTTTATTTAAATCAACTACACTTAAATAATATTGTAATATCTATTTTTACAAACTGATGATTTTTTTTTTTTCAATAAACTTCGATAAATAATTCTGTTAATATATATGATACGGAGCAAATTATATATAGACAATGCTTGTCTGTCAATCCCAGCTTATATTTTTAAATAAAAATATTGTAAATAGTTTAAATAATATTAAAGTTAACACAATTAACTCTCACTCAGTCGTGTGTTAGGCTAATACATTAATTTCTGAACGTCTCTAAACTAACTTCAATTTAACTTCAATTTAATTGATTTAATATTTGATTTGATTTCACATGTATGCAAAATATTTTTAAAAAAATTTGTTTGTTGTTGTTTCTTTAATTTGCTGCCTGGGAATATGGAATGTATTTTCGCGGTAAATAAAGTCAACCGCTTATTTATTTCTTTGAAATGTGTTTAATGTCGTGTATATTCAAGGTTATTTCACTAATATGACGAGTTTGGATTTCTGGGGTATGGTGGAAAACCGGAGAGGAACCTCGTAAAACCAACCCTTGAACATGTTTCGAACGGGCATTCCTGTCATATAACTAATGTCGACAAGGCGGCTCGAAACTCCACTAATTGACCCACGGTGCAGTTCAATTTAATCACAAAAGAAATGACATGCCGAACTAGGCTTCTTTCATTACACTCGTTAAAGCACACAGACTCAAGAGAATGGAACAAACTCCCGACAACACTTAACATTATTGATTCGTTGTCTTTATTTAAATCACATCTAAAATATTTGTTTCTGTCTTCTTTGTGTAAGCACAAACTGAATAATACTGTTAAATCAGTTCCTTGCATCCTCCGTTTAAAATTATAAGTTTATATAATTATCTCACCAAGTATTAAAATGGAATTGTTTTTAGTTCTAGATAACTTGGGATAGAACAAGTCCTATGGACTTTATTACCGTCTATTATTTATTTATGTACAGTGTATTTTATGAATTCATGATGGCGAATAAACAAATACAAATACAATAGGCGAGTAAAATATATCCCCAGCTTCTTATTTATTATTTGACCATATATAGACATCATACAAATGATAATCCACCCGGTATTTAAAGGGGCACGTCACAAAAAAATTCCGGGTGTGTGTTAAGTATATGCTGCATAACATCCTGTATCAAGGCCTGACCACATGAAAAACATGGCACGCCCAACTGGGTGGAATTTACTGAAAGGACAAGGATTGACCTACCATTGTACAACAATCACAAATACATCTTAAACACTCCCTTTTTAAACAAATGCCTTCATATCGCATAAATTATATGAACTATTATATGGATTATACATATGTACGTTTTTCTTTCGGAGTTTATATTGAACAATTTTTTACACGATCGTTTCTTTTTAATAGAGTTGTCCAAAAATTCTGAAGATGTTTTAAATGATTTCTTTCCAAACGTCACAAAATGTGTTATTGGTGTAGGGGAGTGAACTCTGTCAATATTTTGTGGATTTGCACCTCTCATAATTTTGCGCGTTCCCAGTTCCCGATTCGAAGAGGAACAGTTATTATTATTATCTGCATTGGAAATCAAATCAAATTCCCACAAAAATCTGTCTGACCTCATACATTTTTTCCCCGGTATTTTGTGTTACCATAAATAAAAGTTTGGAAAACCAGATGCAAATTGTTTGGCCTCTTAATATTAGTCCTACCCTAAATATAATTTATTGCTTGATAGGTCAATATTCCATTGGTTTTTGATTTCTGCCTATAACGTACAACAGGACAAATATCTAAGCCTCTTCATGACCTTTTTTGAAGAAAACATTCTAACGCTTTTCTTGTTGTGAAGTATCAATCGACAAAACCTCGCGAGATTTCTCGTTATTTCGCTGCCATCACTATTAAAGCTAGGTCGTGATAGGTGTATGAATATGCCTCAATATCTAGACGATGGTTTTCAGCTTCGATGTTTTCGCACCGCAAAGCCATTTCATTCGATTAATCATTAAGCGGAAACATTTGAAACCTTTCAAAACACCCACTATGACGGCCACCAGCTTATCACGTGTCGTGTCGTGAGAGGATTCTGACAAACTTTGCTCTATCCTCACCGCCTGTTTGCGCCAAGCCGACACGGCGCTCCGAAAATTCCGCTCCAGCTGCCCGATCCGCCAATCAAGATATTCACGGGTATGTGCCCGGGGCCTCGGATTATCCACGTCGGCCAATCCAGAAATTGGTAGAGTATCGACTGTTTCAGTTTGTTCTGCGCTAATCTCACCGTGACCGCTTGAAAGAAAACCTTTAGGTCCTACATCCCCCGTGGGGAACATTGTTACATTCCATAGCAGAAATTTCCTTTGTTACTGGAAGTAAACGTTCCAATTTTATAGGTTCTATTTTATTGATGAGTTACGTCGTATTCAAGAGTATTTTAACTATATGACGACCCTGGGTTGCCGATGTGAGGTGGAAAACCGAGAAGAAACCTCACAAAAACCACCCCGCGATCTCCGCAGCCAATGGATTGCAATGTTAAATTGCTGAACAAACGAAAGAAAGAAAATAAAAGAAAACGAAATATGTACATATGAAAAACAGTTAAAACACAAAGACTGAAACGACATGGAAAAGGTCGAAACATCACAAAACCTGGATATAATGGAACAGTTAGAGCAATCAGCTAACAGTGGACCGTTTCAATTCATGTCGAATGAACTTCTCCAGAATAAAAAAAAAACAGTTTTACGAACATACGTTCATTAACACGAAAATTAAGGAAAAATTAATAAATAAATAAACAGCATTTACATTAACAATTAAGTTAAGAAATTTGTGTTTACTTGGGTCTATTGGTGTGTATTTAGCGAATCAATGAATAGCATGGGAAGATAACCAAGCCAGTCTGTTAAAGTAGCCTAGAGGGCCATACAGACTTGGAGAGAAGACCGGTATGTGCTACCGGAGGCCTGTTGATATGTGTTTTTTTTACCACATAGTTCCTTAAACTGGAGGAAATGTCCGTAAAGCCAACTGTATATTTAATTAAATATTTGGGGACGATTACCACAGAAACCCTACGTCAAAAGACATAGAGGAATGTAGGTCTAACTCATTCAATAACGATTTCCTGTTATAAGAGGCTATGTTAAGTAATGGAATATTTTTATATAGACGTCAGAACGTTAAAATAGAGATGCCCTGTTATGTAATCCAACATGTGAAGAACGCATGTACCCCAATAGACCTCAAGCAGTAAATAAAGATGCCCTGCTTAGTTTCCGAAAATTTCCAAAGAGAGAAGCATGTACCCCAAACGACCTAGACATGTGCCCCAATAGACTTCAGAACATTGAAATAAAGATGCCCTGTTATGTAATCCAACAT
>JAVFBZ010149604.1:6901-19525 GCA_032466195.1 Katharina tunicata
TGTCATTTCACTAGACAGCCAAATATTCCAACAGCTACATCAACACAACCAATTATGGAGATTAATTCATGAGAACTTACACTCTGTTCAGCATGCATGCGACTGATGTGGGCATTGAGACTGCCTAGTTTCCGGAACACACAAGAGCACTCCTCACAGCGATAAAGAGTAGACGGCTCCTTCTCAGATAACATCGGATGAACACGCTGTTCAACAGGGCAAAATAAAACAATTTAAATCAATGATATTCTAAATGTAGATTTACGCAAAATTATTGTGTTGACAATGTTAACGGAGCAATGATCCAGGGCATATCTGTGCCATCCATATTTACAAACAATTACCTCTGTACAGTTTATTGTAAAAGGGTAAGATACTTTAAATACTTAACATACCTATATTTAGTTCATAGAGGGCTCGAAGCCATAGCAAAAATTGCAATTTGATATAAAAGTTTACACTGGAATGTTTAATTTACCTTTTAACACCAAGTGTCATTGTTTGAGTAGGTTGGTTTATGCCTTCAAGTGAAACATGTTATGTCTAAATTAATATTCAACATTAAAAAATTAGCTTTATTGCAACAGTATACAGCAATTTTAACACAACAAATGTTCGTCCAGGGTTTAGTATGACAGCATGAATAAAATCTGGAAACATACAGCCCTTAGCCAGAGTGCTACAACATAAGCAGCCGTTTACCTTAATATGTGCCCGAAGGTTTCCTCGCTGGGCAAAGGGGCAATCACAAAAATCACAGAAGTATGGTTTCTCTCCGGTATGTTTGGTCATGTGTATATGCAGCGCCCCCTTCTGGTTAAAAGCCTTGTCACAAACATTACACTTGAACGGTCTTTCTCCTAAAAGGACAAAAAAATTACTGGTTAGATGCTACTTAATGATATTTCACTTACATAAGTCAGAGTTATATCCAGGTTTTCAGAGTTGTGTCCTTATTGATTTGAATAACAGAAATGAATGTGATTTACTATCACGCGAGCGAAGCGAGTGAGCAATTAAAGCCGGGGTCCAGGGGCCGCGCACCTTAAAACGAGAGGCCTGAAAGGTGGAAAGTAAATTTTATTCATTTAACCATTTGATTTTTTAAAAAAAAATGATCATTTGATTTTTTTTAAAATTCTCCATTTGACCCTAGATCTAACCCTGTAAGTAAAGTGTAGAACCAGTGAGCTTAGCTAAATGTTACTTAACTCCAGTCGTGAAAGTTGGTAATTTTTCAAAAGAAGTCAACACAGGGCCACTTTTAGGACTTTACTTATCAGCCCCTCAATTACATGTAAGAGCGCTGAAAAATCCCAAATATTCGTTATTGAATTCCCCCACACTGAAGCATGTGTATAAGGTTAATATAGCCTAAAACGAATGTTTAGGCAGTGGTGGTGTATTTATTTGAGTTTCTTCCAAGAAGTAGACAGCGCAAAGAAAATAAATATATTTTTTTGTTATTTTTTTAAATAATTCTTAATATACATGTATTTTTCCGTTGTAAATGTTTTGTTTTAGTTGCCTTGTTTCATTGGTGCCAATTACTTGGATATCTGAGTGTGAAGCATAAAGCACATCAAAGGTGGGTCTGATTTGTGTCAGAATAGTAAAAGGGTTTGTGTCAAATGTAAACTAAATAAGTGCATTTTTCATGTTTGATTGATCAATTCAAATTCAAATAAAACATCCATATTGTCCTTCTTAAAGCCTGTCTGCCTATCCACCCTCTGAGATTTTGGATTCCAGCTTTTAATACTTATTTATTAATCCTCACTTAGACACCAAATTAAAGTCTTTGACATTACCCAGCATAAACTAAAATGTAAAAACAGGACTGTAGAGTTAATTATTTCACAGATCATGTCTGAAGTGTTTGTACTAATGCACAATATTTGCATCACAAACAAAACATTTCTTTGCTGTTATGAAAACTGATTTTTTATTACCTTCTTTTTATCATAAATAAATATTTTGTTCATTACTCGGCATAAACTAAAAATACAAATATGTAGGTTTATTTTATTGAATGGGTCACTCCTTAACTATTTTTCATCAAAGGACAATATTTGTGCATAAAAAATCCACTTGTTTACTCTTATGTAAATAAATTTTCCTTAAAATATCTTTTAAAACAATAAGTTAAAGTAAACCTGTAGTAAAGTTTGATTGATTGGTGTTTTACGCCGCACTCAAGGGTATTTTACTTATATGACGGCACTGTATTCAAACAGTAGACAGCGACTCATAAAATACAACCATAAAATGTGTAGTCACTTTAGTGTTTTTGCTGTTGGAAAGATAATGTTCCCCCAGTACTAAGAATGACAGCATGAATTTAATCTGGAAACATACTGCCCTTAGCCAGAGAGCATGCAGAACAGTTTGAGCAGGCTGTACTGACCTGTATGAATTCTGTTGTGGCGTTCTAATTGGCTGGGTTTCTGAAACGTCTTTCCACATATTGGACATTTATGAGAAAAGCCAGACCGGTCCACATTGCGTTTATAAGAACGGTGATGTAACGATGATCTGAAATCAGAATAACGCTCAATGTAAATTTTTATCTTGATAATGGTGGTGGGTACTGGTTGTTGAATCGAGAGTCAATATCAATGCTCAATGTAGGACTTGTAATTTCTATTTTTCTGATTAGACATATGCTAACATCCGGCGAATTAAACACAAAATTACTGTAAATGGCAACTGTAAATCACCGAAATATGAAGAAAAAAAAATTATAATTTGAAATGTCACTTATAGGAGTGACTTTCACATCAAAGAATAATATTTGTTGTTGCAAGTATAATTTTTCCTCAAACCTCAGAATAAACAATTGATTTTTTTCAAAACTTGATAAATACGCTTGATTGTGAAAAACTTTTCTGGGGATATAGATAACCTAATTCTTCAACCATTTCACCCCCTCTGAGTGTGTTTAGTCGAATAGGTAAAATGAAATTAGACCACAAGCAAATTTGGGAAAGGGCGTAATGCAATTATAAATAATTAATTTATTATTATAGCCTACTGTATAACTTATTAATTAGCCTCTGTGCCTGAGATTTAACAAGTTAGACTGACTGAAAGTCTTACTGTTGCAAAAATCTCAGGGGTGAAAAGGTTGAAGAATAAGGGTAGTTTATTTATGTATTTGATTTGTGTTGAGCCCGATACTTCAGTGTATTAACTTATATGACGAACTGAACCGCTAATAAAGTTCACAGTCAACTAACTTAACAAGGATATAGATAATGACAAAAAACATTACTACAATTGCAATCAAGAAAATTAAAAGCTTTCTCCTGAATATAAAGTTAAAAATGCCATCAGTTTATTTCAAATGTTTGCATTACTACTTTGTTCCTCAAAAAGCTTGAAGAAAAAGGAATACAAATACATTTAAAAAAACGTACAGCAGCTACTTACTTGATTTTGTAATGTTGTTTCATATGTTCTCTTAGTTCTGCTAGTCTTCGGAATTCTTGTGTGCACTGTCGGCATGGATACAGCCGTGTACCTTCCTGTTCTTCCCTGTGTTCTTTCATGTGGCGGTCTAATTGACTCTATAACCAAACATAAACGAGGAGAATTACAATTAATATGTGCTAATATTACTGTGTCTCATTACACTCTGGTTTAATAGTATGATGATGAACAGGGCTCGGTTGTTCAAAGATAACCCACAGTCAATAATCTAACGTCACAAAAAGAATATTGTGACGCGACATCATAGAACAACAGTTTATAATTAACACCGCTTTGTTCAACTGGCCCCAGGACTTAAAGTGCTTAACACTCAGCAAATAATGGTTTGGTGCACTTTAATGCAATTATTTATACAGACTACATTAATTTTAGATGTACCTCTGCTTTGACAAAGACTAGCAAAGATATAACAACATCTTTAGAACGCCACAAGCCACAAATATGAAAAAAATATGTTTCGCATTTGTTTTGGCATGCACAATTTCAAGCCATGATTGACTGGATTTAAGGTTATTTCACTCCTATGAAGGAATGCCAGCTAAACTTTAGGCTTTAAAGACGAATGAGTGTAAAACCTGCCTGTAAACTGAACTCATCTCCACATTCTGGACACATCAGAGTCTCCTCCTTCTCGTGTAACATGATGTGAGCTTTGAGGCTGGCGATACGAGAAAACTTCTTCCCGCACTCGGGACATGTGGGGTCTTGGTTCTCCCCGACATGGGTGGCCAAGTGGAGGTTAAGGTTCTCTTTGATGTTAAAGGAACTGGAGCAGTGAAAACACCTGAATGGCTTGTCATCATCATGACTCTTCATGTGGCGCTGATACTGGTTCCATTTGTTAAACACCTTTGAGCAAACCTCGCAGGTGAACGGGCCCTGGAATACAAGCCATGAATGATAAAAGACAAGCACAGTACTAACAAGTACAGGAGTAGCCATAGCCATGTAAAATGCATCCCATCAATTTAAAGACATAATGGGACCACATGATGGGACCACATTATGGGATCACAAGTACAAACTTCCTATGGAGAAGATCAAAACATAATCACAGTACAATGACCAGATGCCAGCATTGCTCAATTCCATTGTGCTGTCTATTATCTAAATTATGATAGTCGATAAATTTTAAATCAAGTGATTTATTTAAACTTTAAATTTTTTATTTCAAAATTATAAGACGTCCTTGCATACCGATGTTAAATTCAAACTGGAAGGAGCCTCTGCAAAACTAACCCATGTCAGAATTTAAAGTAGAAACTGGATTCAAACCCATAAGTGGTACATTGGACTCAGAAGTCCAATGCTTTACCCAACTGAGCTACTGTAAAGCAACCAAAAAACAACTGAAGTGAGTGAATCCAGTAACTTATGTTAAGTTCTCAACCCTCTATTTCTAGGCACACTAACATACCTTTCCTATAGGCTTTTTGAGTTGTTGTGCCTGTGTAGGTTGAGGTATTATAGGCTCAGGTTGAGGAGCTGCCTGTGTTATGAAGAGATTGGAGGGTTGTAAGGCGGTCAAAGCATCAGTACTGCTGCAGAATCTCTCCATGTTCCCCAGATCAGAGGCAGTGTGAGCAACCAGTACCGTCCCTGGCTGCAAACCCATCTCCGCAGCAAACTGCCCTGCCATTGTCGCATCTTCTAGGGCATGATGTGTAACGTAAACGGTAGCATTAGGATTCGATGCCGTGACCGCCTGAATCGCTTGTCCCAGGTCTGTTGTTGTGCCATCTGGCTGAGTGACAAGCAAGGTCTGCTGGGATATGACTTGTCCATTTGGGTCGTCCGTTGTCTGAACCAAGGTAACTGTTTCTCCACCGACATTGTGACCAGCTGATTGAACCTGAGCAAGGTACTGAGCATACTCTTCAACTGAAATGTCAAAAATACAGACAGAAAAATCTTAATATTACTGTAACACAATTTTAAGATAATTTACATTGCATACACACTGATAAAAACTTTTCTCAAATGTCCTTTTTTTTAACACATATTAATTAGTCGATATCCCTGTGCCAGTGTGATTACTCCTGACAAAAATATATACATGTATGCACCGGATATGCACTGTTAATGTAAGCAAATTATTTAAAGGTGAGTCGGCAGTCCAATCAGCAAGTAACTGACCTAAATATTATATTCAGCATAATGCAATCATTTCTGACGATATCTTTATTTGGAAATTTAAAAAGGCTGAAAGATATTCAATCTATATTTACATACCCAAAAAGGGGAGTAACTGTGCATAATGAGACCAAATATGGCTGCATTTAGCTAGGATTCCAACATTTCAGTCCAAAATTTGCTGTTCATCATGGGTTAGTTCTTTTGATTTTCTGCAAATGGCAGTGCATCTTAAAACTCTTCATATTAAAGTCTTTTTGATATGATTCATTAACTCATAAAAAAAACATCAAGATCATTCCATAAATAAGTGATTCAATATTGCTCTGTGACAAGGTTCATGTAGATGCACATAGTAGGCTACTAGTTATAAGGCCTTGATGGTATTTACATAATCAGTTTGGTAATATCAGTTGAGTCTTTAGTTGTGAAGCGTGCACTGGGCCGCGTCATTTGCATAAGATGCGCCACCCATAACGAAAATGCATATATAGGTCCTATTCTTTATGTTATAATGTGTGATGTCATTGGTAGATTGTCAGATGCATTTATTTTTTACGTCATTGGCAGATTTCCAAGTTCGTATTAGGTGTATGAACAACCCAATACGAAATCCTATGGAAATTAGCAATTGACCAATCGGATTGCAAACAAAATACTCGGAGGGGTCAAAAATGCATATACAGGTAGGGGGCCCGTTGTTTAAAAGTGTATAAAGTTCAAATCATAGTTGTTACTTGTTAGACGTTGTAAGTGTGACTTAACTTTTGAACAACCCAGTCCTGTATTGTTATTAGTTTACCGTGTCATAACTTTATAAACATATATAGTCCTACAAAAGTTGATAACAACCTGTATTTATTTGCTTGGGATAACATTTTGTATGATAAGCAGAAGGGAATTTCAATTTTATGACGACAATGCCTGCTTCGTAGCAAACAGGGAGGAAACCGTGTAATCTCTGTAACGGCTGTTGGCTTCTGTCATATAACGGTGTATTCTTTATTAAGACATGTTTATGCAAGAGCTTATTTAATTAACATTTTAAATGATATGAGTGTTTACATCTTTTAACAACTTTGATTGCACCAGTGGTTATTTACTAAAGTTCCAGCGATGTCTCTGTATAAATGAACACTGAATTATGAGTGGAAATTATTCAACAGGTATGGTCATGTCAATTGAGACTCATAGGGAATACAGATTGAATGATGAAAAAGTAGAAATTAGGTCGTTTTCGTGAATAAAATTAATGGCTTAGTTAATGCTAGGTTTAACCTCAATGCTATTGGTAAACCAACGTTTTGATTTGTCTTGTGTGTTTGTTTTGTGTTTCGCTAAACGTGTTTTTAGTTACTTCAGTTGCCAACAACCAATCTGAGAGAACGTTTAACAAAATAAAAACAAAGTGCAATGTAAGGCGGAATTCCAGCGCTTAGTTCTTGTATATCTGCGCCTGAGTATTCCTGCGCCATCAACATCACTCGCGCAAGGTTCACTCTTAGGGACTACAGCGTCTACATACTAATGTGCATAGCAACATCTATCATTTCATTTCTACATTGTGTCACAGTATCTTATTTCACCATTTAACCATACCTGTAACACTTTCGACCTGTATTTGCTCCTCGGTGTGTGTTTCCAAGGACATTATTCAAGTCATAATTTCCAACCAAGATGGCGGATTTTGAACAAATGCGCGTCAAAACGAGGCTCTACAACTAAATAACCCGGATGACAGAAAAGCAATTTGCTGTTACAACTCGGGACTGTCCCGATAAATAGATTTCCTTTTTAAAAATGGGCTAAGACTCGTAATTATAATATACTGTTAAATAAGTCAATCTAGTTTGATAACATAAGACAAAGAAAATGGAATGGACTTTAATGGTCTTTATTCTATGCAGTGAGAGGGTTATTTTGAAACCTAACAAAATAGTGCAGAAAGTCTTTTGAGGCCAGAGTACTGCTGGGTGCTGCAGTTAGGTCGAAAGAAGAGCCAGTGCTTGTCGGCGACTCGCTGCTTGTCATTGTGGAAATAGTTGTTGACAGTTCCAAAGTGTTCAAACGATGTGTCTTACTTAAGTTCATTTATGTTATGTCCCAAAACGTTTATCTCCAAAAAATAAAAAGTTTGTGTTATGATATGTAACACATACTTATTTTTTGCTCTTGATATGATTCCAGATTTCTGTTGGGATTGGGTTTGATTTCTGCTATTAGTTTTTCTCGACGCTTGAAACAGTAAAAGAATAAATTTAACAAATGATAGCATTAGCGCAAAGAACATGTTCGTCGCTCAACAAGCCACCGACAACACTACTGCCGAAAATCTAGGCCAGTTACCTCCCCCTGCTTCTCTTCGCGGAATATGTAAAATCGTCCAAAAAAAAAGTAGCTTAATTTGAGGAAAAATCTTAGGTTACTAGTCACAAGTGGTGAATTACCATGTTTATTCCACTCTTGAAAATTAGCTTTTTCGGGAAGTAGCTGCCAAATCCAATAATTTGTGTTAATCGATGGCATAGGAACTGGAATACACCACACTATAGCCCAACAACAACAACAACACAGTAAGTTAAGAACTCCATTTCGATAGATCATGGAATCCAGAGCTCATACCCACCTTATGGTGAGTACAGATTCCAGGACTTTCCATTTGGAATGCACCAAAAGAGTCGTCGATTATTTAATATCAATGTGGTTGCACAATGAATTTCAATGCTGGGTTTAGTAAGATAGTCACACACGTCAGCTTCACCTATGCTGCAGTGATTTTATTTCCAAAAATTTGCAAAAAGATTGATATATGAATGAAGATTGAAGAAAATGAAAATAAGAATTTTGCATCTACCTCAGTCTTCTTAGATGCATTAAAATAGATCTTTTAAAAGTAAAGTTCCACATTTAAATGTTAACCCTAGACAAGAAATGTTAACAGTTAAGTTCATATCTCTTAGCCCATATAATCTCTGAGCTAAGGGGCATCATGAAGCAGATTTGTTGTTGTGTCCTGTCACTCCGTCAATATTAGTGAAGTTACGTTAAGTACAGCGTAAAAACCCAATCAATCTAACAAACAAACTTAGTCTATAAAATATGTTTACGTGATTTGTATATTTTCAGAATGTATTGAGTACAGGTGCACCAGGGCACTTGTAGTAAGGTGAGATGCATATGAAAGACTGGAAGAAAAAGTTTAAATGAAACCTCAGAAGTACACTGACAAGTGCGTGGAAAGTGTCAGTGTAGAAGAAATTATGTATGAAAGATGCATGGCCGTAAGAAAACAAGAGGTCCAGAATTTGAGGAAAAATAGTTTCGTTTTTTATAGAAGCACCTGCATGGTGTGAAAGTGATGAGTTCTTAGTCGGATTAAAGTTTGTCATCATGGAAGCTTTCATCCCACTTATAGAGTGGAAGCTGAAGCGATGAATCAAAGACAATGCAGTCCTAGCCTTGGTACTACACAGTCTAATAGTGACTACAGTATCACTACAAAGGAATATGACATTAATGCCCCTTCAGTTGTTATGGCTTCTACCAGCACTGACTCTTTTTGTGATGCAGCTATCAGACAATGCACAGATCTGTCTGATGAAGATGCGCATCAATCATTGAGGGCTAGTATAGACAGAGACAATCAGTCCGCATTCTTCCCAGCTGGCACCTCTTTGTCCACTAAGTCACCCAGTGGAGATTCACAACAAACTGTATTCCAACTTAACAACTCTAAGACTAAGCCCTTGCCAGGTGCGACTGAAAGTATAGACAGATCACGTATGGAATCTCTTAATTTCCAAAGCCCACCAAGATTTGATAGAGACAACATGAACAGCCAATCATCATTTTTAGACTTTAGTCAGTCTCGTTTTCACAGTAATAGTTCAGCAAATCATTCTCACAGTCAGCCACATACTGTGGCACACCAGTCCAGTTATCATCGCTCATTGGCAAGCAGCATTAGTTCATCTGATTCTTGTCATGTAGATAGATCTAGATTATATCACTCGGATAATGAGGTTAGAGGCAATGCAAGCAATCAGTCAAGAAATACTGTGCGACAGACAGAACAGTATGGGTCAAAAGATCAATCACAGACAAGGAAAGGTGTAGAAGCTATACTCTCAAATAATAATAACAGTAATATTGGCATAATGCAGGATTTAGAAGTTATAACCTTTCCACGACAAAGTCCTCACCTGGATTCTCCTGAAAATATGTCCGTGTTGACAAAGGCAGAAAGTGAACAGGACACTTCAATTTACAAATGTACTAACTGCTATGTGATATTTCCTAGCCAAAGTAGCTTCATTTCACATCTGACATGTTCTGCAGGTTCTGGTGTAGGTACTGGGAATTGTATTGGAGGAATGCCGGTTTCCAACAGCTCTACACTGGGAACTGCCTCTGACAAAACAATGACAGGTGCTATTAGACACTCTTTATCTGAGTATGGATCTTGTGGTTTTAGAAATGTCGGGAAGAAAGAGCGCTGTGAGGAAGTTAGCAGCAGTACTGGAAAGTCTCGTTCTAAAATACATCAACCTCCCCCCTTTTCTAAGATACTTGCACACCGGTGCTCAATGTGCCAGGAATCATTTGGCAATGCCGAAACCCTTCGATATCATAAAACATTCTGTAGGCCTGTGCTGCATACAGGTACAATGTCATCGGAACAGTCAAATGTCGGGCGCAATCCTATTTTATGGCCTGTTAAACCCGAACCTGAAGTTATAGACTTAACACACTCTAGGTCATCAAGTCCTGAGTATAAACCATGTCTGTCACCTCAATCAGCCTCAGACCTCCAGCGGGTGCCCTGTGAAGTCTGTGGGAAAACTTACAAAAATAAGTACACTTTAAAAACTCATTACAGAATACACTGTGACCAAAGACCGTTCACATGCAGTATTTGCCTGAAGAGGTTTAAGGAAAAGGGTGTACTGAAATCTCATGAAAAAACACATTCTGATGAAAGGCCTTTCTCGTGTCCAATCTGCTTCAAATGTTTCAAAGCCAAGGGCACTTTAAAAACTCATCAAAAACAGATCCATCCTGGCATGATTTGAATCTGCTCTCCGTTACCAACATCCTGGCCTAGGGTGTTGTTGGTGGTACATGTAGCTTGTATGGACTGATGCAGGGGAAAGCACTATAATCATGAAACTTAAATCTTGTGGCATCCTAAACTACTTAAGTGCTAATGTTGTGCTTGTCTTACATTATCATTGGTTTTGCTTGTGCGTTGAGGGTGGTGTCCTTTGTCCAGGTGCTCACTTAACCGTAATATGGTGTAAAACGCCAATCAACCAAACAAACATCCAGTTATGCTTTTCTTAAAACGGTTTAACCTACACAGATTTTTTTTAATAGTAGCTCTACATGTAGATTTATGATTATGTGACTGTGTGGTGGTGCCGCCACGGTGCATCTATGTCTTCTTGTGTCTAAAGGTACCTAGAATCACTCTGCAATTTTATTGTTCAGGCACGTGAACTACAACGTCATCATGTCCTTAGAAATCCGTATATGTCTTCTTGTGTCTAAAGGTACCTAGTATCACTCTGCAATTTTATTGTTCAGGCACGTGAACTACGTCATCATGAATGACCTTAGAAATCCGGATATATTGTAATGTGTCCGAATATTATAGTAAATTATAGTCTTCTTGTGTATTGGGTCATATTAAATCTTAGTGTTCTTTTTTACTTGTATGGTGTTGAACACCAAATGTTATGAGATTACTATAACAGTATTGTCTTGCTTACAAAAACCTGTGTATTGTAACAATCTTAATCAACAGTTTTTTAATCACTTCATTTGATATATTTATATATTTAACTACATTGTTTTTATTGTACAATGTATCTCTCTATTATATGCTATTTTTATATGAAGTATTTTGATTAATTCTTTTAAGGCATGTAATGCCTTCAAACTAGTACATCTTCAGTATGAAGTCTTTAGTGCTATAGTTTTTACTATTGAGACAATTATTATTCTTCTAAATAGTAACATGATCAAATCATTTTCTGCCAGTCACTCTTTTTTTTTAACGTATATATTTACAATCGCTATGTCTTGTCCTGTTTGTTAATATTGTTGGTGTGTCTGACATGTACTGCCATGTAGTTTGTTTAACAGTAAAAATTTAAAATCATGCTACAGTTTTATGTTATATTTTTTTAGATGTAAAATTTAAATTAAAGAAAAAAAACCCTAAGTTTTAAGTTATATAGGTATGTATTTGCTGATAGATAGAGCGGTTGAATAATTTGTAGTTGGTTGATTGACTGACTGATATTTTAATTCTATTGGAAGAATGTTATTTTTGGGGTTAGTGCTTTTTTTCTTCCCTGGCTAGTGTTGGATGTCCCACTGTTGGTGCACTGGAAGCAGTGCAGGTATGATTTTGTCCTGTTAACTGTACCTGGTTCAGTTTGTTTGTTTGTGACAGTGTGTGGTTCTAAGAAATAGGTAGATGATACTGGCTTTTTCTTTCAGAGATAATTCATGTTTTAGTATTTACCATTTTTGGTTGATACGATGAATCTCACTGGAATATCACTTTTTTTTTTCAAAATAAGTTGCACATGAGATTGATATACAGTCAGTGAATGTTTAAAGGGTTATTCCTCAAAGTGCAATAACTATAACACCTAATTGAAATAAATTGATTCTACTAGAATAGACTTTGAACTGATAAACATACAGTGCCTCTATGCAATCTTAGGAAACCGTTGGTAAAAACAGGCATACATTCTTTCAGAACTTAAAAACTAAAAAACTAAAATTAACTTAGAAAACTGAGGCAACGTTTTCTAGTATAATAATAATATCTTTATTTATTGAAGGAAGCTCAGTCAATTTACAAGAAACTGTTCTACCCCAAGGCCTTCAGTCCATGGAAATACAGTTAAAACAGACATATAGTAATAAAACAATAAGTAGAATTACACAACAAAAACAAATATATATATTTTTGTATAAATGTAG